>JAVYIG010008512.1:0-88555 GCA_035222895.1 Strongylocentrotus droebachiensis
GTACAACAATTATTATTAGTCACTGAGATGGAAGAAAAAAAGAATCCTAAGGCATATTTCCAGTGCACCTCTGGTTGATATAAAGCTATCTTCTTTGATCGTCAGATACATAAAAGTAATATGTAGAGTAGATAGATCGCCTGCTGATATTTCTTCCTGCATGTTAGTAATAAATTACCCATTTCCAGGAAATCAAATAATCACAGAAATATTCTTCCACACTGGCACTCACAGATTGGATTCTGCAGTGTACATCTCTGCATGGATCTGCTGAGTTTTGCTGACCTTTAATACTCAAGTAGATAATATTCCTGGAATCAGGATGAAAATATGATTCCAGGAATATGCTTGAACATCGGACATCAAGACTTGCAGTGACTTTTGTAGAACTGTTGTTTTGCTTCCAAACTACATGTACCACCTTAAAGGTAAAGACCAGTAATGGTCATGCGATTGCATTGTGAAAGAAACGTTGTGGAATCGATCAGAAAAGGTCGATCATCTAGCATCTAGCATCTGCAAGGTTCTGGAATCATCAAAATGATAAGAAATTTGGCTCATTCTTCGTAAAGTTACAAGCACTATACACAGAAAGATGTATATGGGACTACCCTATCTCTCTCACCAGACCATGAGAGAAATAAATTTACCAAATATATGAATTAGTTGGCGGTTTCCTGGCAAATTTTTTATCATCATGTATTAGTCAAAACATATTCTTTCACATGATTGGTAATTAGAGCTTCCATTTCATTTTTTGAAATTGGGGCGTTGCCAATACTGGTCTTTACCTTTAATGTAGAAATATAATATTAACAAGTGACAACTTATCCTGACTTGCACTAGGATTCTTCAAGAATCTTCTGTGACTTTGAGTATGGAAGTTGGTCATGTGCAGTGTGAACATGGGTATCCAGGGACAACTTCCTTTGTGAATTTTATCTGGAAATGTCCAACTCTACTAGGAACTTGATCTTCCGGAACTTAGATTTCTGGAAGATAGCCATTGGAAGCTAGGGTGAACAAGGCAATGATCTATTATCTTACTCTCATCATGGCAGTTGGACAAACATGACCTTTAGGAGACCGGTTACTCCTGGCATTCATTTACTCTCATCTTTCCCTTCAATGTTGGGCAAATTCCCATGAAAATCAATTGCCAAGTGTAATTGGGCAGGCTATAGTACCTACATGTACATGTGGATAATCTATCGTTGCGGCCCATTCATCATGCACACAAATGTTGCATTGAAAGTTTGAAGCTGAGATTCCCATATATATGCATGTTTTGGTATTGCCTTGCTTTAAATCCATTGGGATTGGGTACTATGGTTTGATTTTACAACTAATGAATTGAAATAGAAAACAAACAAAATAAACAAACAAACAAACTGACATGTTCAGTGTCAACTAGCCTAAGACATTTTGTTTTGTTTTTGTTTTTGTTTTCAAATATATTGTCACAATGATTTTAATGTAAAGTGGCTTTGAGGAATTAACAATGCCATTTTAATTCAAGAGCTGTTCAATATGATTCTTTAATATAAATTGATCAAAATAAATGTAGATTAACAAATGACAGTTCAAGTGCTTATTGTAATATATGATGGGGAAACTTGAGTTTTGGGTAAACTTAATACACCATGTAGACCCCTTTATTGTCTTTCTCTCTCTCTCCATTTGCTCTTCACTCTCCATTTGAAAATGTTAATTCATTAGAAAAGGCTAAAGGCTTCAAAATTTACTAATCATTTGTCATTGAATTCTTTTGCCGTACTAGTGGTTATGCCTGCAGGATGCTTTTTGTCACGACATTGCATATTAACATACGTGTGTACTAAGTATGGATTGTACATACAAGAGTAGATACGTACATGTACCGGTATGTGCGGCAGTATGCATGCAATATATACTGTGCACATTGTAGAGCCCAGATGTAATGTACATCATGTAGTTTTACATCAGGAGTGTCATAACACAAGATCATCATAGCATGTGTGTAATCAGGCAGTTAATATGTCAATACCGCTATTCTCTATTCATATTAAGCATTTGTTCAAAAAAAATTATGCGACAGTATCCCTCCGGTGTCTATTGATCCTTAATCGATTCAAAAGTAGCTTCACATAAGGACTAATTTAATGCTCCAGGATGAAACGGCAAGTACAAGTGCTAAATAATTAGATTAGTTGCATGTTGATACAGTGGGCTAGGAATGAATTAAAACATGGAGAGGAAAACTCAGAGAGAGAGAGTAGGAATTAGGGGATACATCGTCCTTGTTTTCACGAAGTGACGGTAGTGAGGAAAATCGTAACGCAAAGTGAATGCAATTTTTTTTCACTACCGTCACTTCGTGAAAACAGGGACGACATGTACACTGTAGAAAAGAGAATGAAAGAAGAGAATTTAGAGGGTATCCATGTACATGTATGTGGTGAAGAACTGAAAAGAAGATCAGGATGATAGGAACTAGAGATCTTGTGAGTAGTGCAACAAATAGATGAAGAGATAGCCTTCTAAGGTTACAGCTGTTTAAATGATTTGTTATCAATTCATCTGGGAAGCTGAAGCAGATCTAGGCTCATATAATGTATGATTTTTTTGGAAGGGGGTACAATTTCAGTTTTTAGACTCTGTATTCATTTATTTTGAAACTTAAGGGGTTTGGACTGAATCAATTGCTTAGTTATATTTTATAAAAAATTTACTGATAAATATTTTCTCAGTTTCATGTACATAATACCAAATCATTTGAGTCTTTTACCCAGCAAAATACATACCCGGTAGTAGCAAGGTCTGGTGAAATATTTGTTTTTTTCTCAACTTATTAAAGGTACAAAATATAACATTCTTTTCAGTCTGTTACTCTGTTTGTTTTTTAATGAGAAAATTAGAAACAAATAAATTACATGTACTGTAAATACGGTACAAAAGAAAGTACATGTACCCCCCTTCAATGGTAATTTTTGTCTGGTCAAAAGGCATTAATGTTCATACATGTACTGTACATGTATTCATCAAATGTTGCCTACCTTTAAAATACTGGTGCCTCTCTGTGAATGAAATGTACAATGTAATTGATTAACTTACACAACATACATATTGCCTAAAAATACATTTATTCAGCTAAGAACCAGAAGGGCATTAACAGTATGTAAAACTACATTTATATGAGTTAACGCCTTTCTGTTTCTCATCAGATAGTATAATGACATCGTAGGTTTCAAAAATAGAATAGCTCTACATCAACACTTGAAGCATTTCATCTACCAACAGCAGGCAATCGTTATCAGAAGGTCATTGTACACGCTTGAATGATGCAAGATGTAGATACCTCGTTACTTAGCTGAACGCACAATTTTAATGAAGTATGAAGCATTCAGAAGGTATAAGTACAGTGTGGTCAGGGGAAAAATATCCCCAGCATTAAAAACAAATGTTTTGTAATAGTTGTATTAAAGGGGAAAATTTCACTATTTAGTAGTGTTCTGTTCATTGATTCCAGATATTTTTCTAAATTGTGTTACTACATTTTAGCTTTAAACTTTTGATATATAAATTGAGTATCTTGCACTGACTGGAAGAATCGAGGAGAGGAGGAGTAGGGGTAGAAGGAGGATTCTGTGGATGGGACAGATAGTTGTGGCACTCCATGGTCGCCAATGTCTCAGGACATAGAGAGATTCACTGTTTTTAAAGTCTACAAGTAACATGCATTTGTAGGGTAACTGCAGTAGAACAATGGCATATGAAAGCAATGAAAGGTTCAATAGACGGATAGCCAACAAGAATCAAAGAAAATACATAAGAAAGTATAGAAAAGAAGAAAGTTCTCAAAGGTCCATTGGTGTAATGGCCCATGAGACAGACAGGCCATGAGACCGACAAAACAATGAAATGAATGAGGGAAGATAGAAAAATGTTGATCTTGTGGACTGCTGATCTCATGGGTTTTCAGTTTAGTAAAACCACCTGAAAAGTGACTAGAAGGTCTACAAGACTGACAATGTTGGTCTTATTGATTGACCGTAGCCGCATTCATTGATTATAATTTAGCAAGCATTGTTTTAATACTGTAGTGATGGCTAATGCAACTTAGAATTTCCAGAAGTCTTCAATTTGCCTGAATTTGACCTTTGTTAATGTGATGTTTTAACAGTTATGAACATCAGCATGGAAAGTTAATGAATGATTGATATTTTGACATATTGAAGAAATCTGTTTAATTTCCATTTAATTTTGATTTCTCACGTAATTATGACATACTTCATGTACCAAAGGTATGTTGTATGATTAGCTCAGCGCTCATTTGTTTCAAATCCCAATTCTGTATCATTTTCAGCAGTAAAAATTGAATTGCTATCATTATCAAGGAACTTAAGTATTATTTACTTGCCTTGATATGATTGTTCATTAAATGTTAAAGCAAAACAAATATTTTCATTAGTCACTGTGTATTCTCCAGTTACATGACATTAGACAAACACAACCGGAGTGTTGGCTCAGTCAGTAGAGCGTCCGCCTCACAACCGGGAGGTCGTGGGTTCGATCCCCGGCCGCGTCATACCAAAAGACGTTAAAAGATGGGAGTTGCTGCTACCTTGTTTGGCGCTCAACAATAAGAGATAGAGCAACGTCGATCTGGCGCTGCTCAGTGGCTGCCGGGCTCACGATCACTTGGGCAAAAAGAATTATCATTTCGGTTTAATAAAATTTGGAGTGGACTAAAAGATTATTTTTATTATTATCATTTTAACCCCCAGTTAATGCTGATGCATATGAAGCACCGAGAGAGTGCTAATGCAAGGGGGGGGATCAGTTGTCAGGGATTGGTACCTGTATGTGTGTTGGATTTCAAATTGTTGATTTATAATTTTCTATTTTATTTTCAATGTGTTTCTAGTGCTGATGATGTGGGACTTTAACCCTTAGAGTTACATCCCACAGAGTTACAGAGTTACATCCCACCCCCACAGGGTCTCTTAACTACCCTAACTAGAATAAATTTATTCTATCTCATAATTTTAGGCGAAGAAAAAATTGTAATAATTGTTTTTGTGGAATACTACGTTGTATCAAGAGAAGGACTGGCAGATAGAATCATGATGAATATTTGTAAAGTAAAAAGTTATAGGTTAATAAACTAGGTAATATTAATGATGTTCAGCTTGGAAAATAAACAGATATTGTACAGGTGGAATTCTCAATGTGCACTGTTGATTGACATTTACATGTTTTTTTTGCAGATATGTATTTATTCAAAGCCTCGGTATCACTGGTTTCTTAAACCATTGATACAAAACAAAAGAACGTGTGGTTACCCTGTTAGCATATACATTGCACGCTGACGAAAGCCCTCATCCCATTTTCTTCCCCAGTTCCACACGTACCACTTTCTCCTGGCCACGTCTTGAAAGCAGAGAGAGATTGAAGGAGAGCAGAAGGAGAAGTAGAAGGCAGTAAGAAGGAGTATTTGTAGAGGTGTGGAGCTGACCGGAGCTGACCGCTTCTCATCATGTGGGGTGTGACCAACTCCTCAGAGAACTGCAGTCTTCAGGGCAAGAACAATACCGCCATTTCCTTTCTTCAGTACGGAGGTATACCGCAGAACATCGCCTACAACTGTTTATTTTATGTGGTGAGTAGTGCAGCAAGATCTTTGTCACTCCTTCTCTCGAATTTGTGCATGTGGTTTCAGTTCACAAAATATCCCATGAATGCCAAGTTGGAATAAGGAGGTGAGAAAATTCTAATCAGAGATATTTCAGTGAACTGAAAATAAACCAACAAAAAAATGTAGTTATGGTCAAGAGATAAGCAAGGTTCATGTGTAAACTACATGTACCGGGGTATGTAAACAAAATCAAATCAAAACATTGGCAGTATTATTGATTCTGAACTACATTTACTGTATATCTTTTTAAATCACAATGAATGACACCTGCAGAGACATTGACATTCATATTTTCTGGTTATTTAAAGATGTCTAATCCCATTTCTTATTTTCTCTTTGTCTTTCCACGGCCAGATTTTAGTTGTTCTGTTTGCTATCTTCAGAAAAGTAGCTGGGGATTATGGTCGCATCGCTCTTGTTAACCAGGGTGAAGAAAGGTAAGAAATCATTTGTATGTCTGCTGTCTGGAAAATCGTTGTTTTATTAAAATAAACATTTTTATACTTCAATGCTGCCATAAAGTCTTGGAATTGGTTTCCATAATCATGATAAAGTTATATTGATATTTTGTACATGTATGTTCTTCAGGTATTATTCACATTTTTATTGTACAGTGTATGGTGCTTTGTCAAAAGTGTTAATATCCTCCATTTGTATTAATTTATAAGTCATCAGGCACCCTTTTGGTTTTGTCTGCATGTTTTATCAGATATGACTCATGTTTAGTTTGTTGACTTGGGTTTGTTTTCATGGTAGATATGTCCAGTGATTGTGTGTTAATGAATTCTTTGATTTCACCTATATGCAATAAACATCTTGTGACTCAGTTGCATTCGCTGCACATGAAGTACTATTCTGCGTGGGACAGATAAGGGTTTAATCCAGAAGAGTTTTGTTGAGACCATTGATGAAGATCTTGACAGACATTGATGATAATGAAAGCAGCATCGAGAGTAGACGGCTGATGATACCTCGAAATGTGGACATAACCCTCGTCGGTAAACAAAAGACCACTGATGGAAATCCACTCAAAGACACATCATCATCTGTTTGCCAAAGACCCACTCCTTCTGTCATTTACGTAGCAGAAGTAAGGTTGCTCTGAAAGATGTGCCGATGCATCTATGGAGTTGATACATCGATGATGAAAAAGGGATCACCGTTCTCTCTTGATGGGTACGGCTAATTTCTTTAGGGACCTTCATCCCTTCGGTAGGTCGCGATAGGAAAGATCACCAGAGACTCATTAAATCTGAAAGCCCAATTACAGATTGAATGAGGAGAAGATTTATTGAGTCAAGGGATACACTGATGATGGGATGGTTTAAGAGTGCATCTCTCCTACTTCATCTTCTTCAATCCAAGACTGACCCCTCCCCTCCTACGTCTTACTTTAAAGGAAACCTCACCCCACGATATAACTTACTTGTTCTGAGAGATTTATTATATTCTTGCCCACTAATCTACAAGATTCCCCACCAAAGTCTATGAGAGAGACATGAAGCAAGAAAAATGTACAGTTTCTCAGCACGACATGGGCAGCATCGCCATTTTCCTGATAACATGACGTACAGATACTATGCGAAGGTATTAACAAGTAAATGTATTCAAATTTATGGATGCTTTCTTGCCAGGTGTGTGTGGGGTTGAAGCATTTCATTTACATGCTATTATCCTTTGTAGTACAATTGCCAGAATGCAAATTGCGTAAATAAGTTGTTGCTCTTCTGGGGTGAAGGTTTCTCATAAATGAAATAGATTTGTCAACCGCTTTATTTTAGTATTTTTTTATGAATAAGTTACAATTGTTCCCCCTGTTATATACAGTATCTCCAAAAATGGCATATTCATTCAAATTGTTTTGATAAATTTTGATAAAATAATCAGGTCTATGTTTATGTACATGTATGTGTATGGATGTGGGATTACATTGAGAGAGAGAAAAAATAGGGACAGAATTAGTGTTTTCTCACACAGGTCAATTTATTCAATACCCATAAATTTATAAACTGATCCTGTGTGTACTGCACATGTATAGTACTTATGTAATTACAGACTACAGTACAAACATATGATTGCAATTATAATTGCAATCATGCTTTTTGATGAAATATTGTCTATAAATATTTGAACATACAAGCATATACTAAAGAAAAAAAAGGAGCTTTTGTGAAAAACCGCAAGGTTGTTTATCTCTCTTGACCATTGCTGTCACCAATCAATCTTGACCACCCCCTTTAAAAAGCCCACTTCTCAGTGGCTATAGAATACTGAATACTTAACTGTCTGGGCTTCTACAATAACAGCGTTCCCAGTGGCCATATCATATTGATTGATTCATTGCGAAGGCAGACTTCATTTACATTTTACCATGCCGGAGTGCAGGAGGGCAATTTGAGAGATTCGATTTCTATAGGATGCTCTCCCCCATCTCTCTACCTCATCTTGTGGGTTTACCTGTGAAGTCCTTAGTGCATAAGGGGTCATTCCCACTTGAGGAAATATGAAACTACATGTATATAGTGAGTGGGGGATATGTGTGTGTTCACATAGGATAAAATGATATTTATGAAAGAAACAGGTGAATTACAACAACAAAAACTTGGAGGAGGGGCATTATTGTGTACCTCGTATTGTGCTTGTTACACATAGACTCTGGAGGTCATTGCACATCACTTTTGTTGTCTGATCACACAATACCCTGTCTATTTGTATATTTGTGTCCTATGCTCTGTTCACAGGATATTTTGCTCTATTTTGCTTTTATGATTATCTTTATTAGGCCACTTTGGAATATACAAAGTGCTCATAAAATTGTTTTTTATTATATCATAAATATAAATATGTAGGGCATGGTGTTTTATATTGTACCGCTTTCCCTGTATAAATGATGGGTCAGTCTCTTTTGCTGGCAGGCAAACAGGAAACGAGGCAATATCTCAATGCATCAGTCTGAAACTAACCTTTTCAGTGAAATATGAGTTCTGAGTAATTGAATGTTAAACACGTGAAATAGACAAGATTCACATGAATGTGATAAATATATCTTCAGGCATTTTTGTTGTGTTCGATTAACCCCCTTTTTTGTATGCACAATTTATTCAAAATTGGAACACTTAAATATATCACAGGTTAAGCAGTCCCTTTTTTTTGGGGGGGGGGTGGGGGGGGGGGAGGGGGGAGGAGGCAGCATACCGGTAAGTTCTTTATATTTTGATACCTATTCATGAAGGTGCAATAGAGAACAATTGAACTTTCATGTTACCACTCCTAATAATCTGGGCTTCACTAATTGCTTCAAAATGAAACAAATGGGTAACTGACACATTGAAACTGAAACAGTATGAATATATTTTTGGCTGTTCTGAGACGGGGGGTTACGACCAGTTAACCTTTTGAGTACAGCACCGGCGCCGGCGAAGAACAAATAATTTTCCTTGTTCATAAAATCCTGTGAAAGATGATTGCGAGTACAAATGTGAGGGAAAGGCGAGGACCTTCCCGCTCCTGATGGAATCTACAGCAAACTGGATTTGGCGGGCAGAAAATGAGATGACCTTTACGGAGCGTGTCTTTGTATATCTCGTTTCCTTGCTGCCTTTAAACCCTCTGCTAGGTACATGTATGGCAGGTGGTGGTTGTCTACCTCGTAGAGGTATTGTTTAGTGGTTTCTGGAGCATAAGAAATCAGAAAGACATATTATCTTACACTATTTAAAATATAGAGGTTCTAGAAATAGATACCACAAAGGTGTGATAATCTTCAAATTTACTGAATGCATACCCAAGTCACATGTATTGGTATTGTAATTTTTTATTTTCTTACTATAAGTATGTACAATGATGGATTTGTTTCCTCCTTATATCGTAAATAAGAGATATAATCTGTGGGGGAGCTATCGAAATGTGTCTCATATATACTTTGTCATTGATTTTGATCTGGATCTCATCAAACAATTCATGTATTTGTTTTTACTCTTTACACTTGTGTGCATGTGTATTATTTTGCTGGTAAGTCTCTATAGAAAAATAGTTTAATTGATATATTATTTTATTATATCCCCCCCCCCCCCCCCTTTATTTTCTTTATGATAGGAGAGTATTTTCTTCGCAGAATGGAACAGCGGGCTACAACATGTATGGATAAAATTCAGTTCTTATTTCTGCAACCTTGCTTGAAACTCATCTCAAACTTACCCACTTCTTAATCTCCGGTGTACGGTCTTTCTAATGTCTTCACAGCATTTTGAATTTAAGGTGTTGGATCATACTAATGGATTGATTTTGATTTAATTCTGCTTTCTTTTTCTTTACAACTTCATGACACTTCACTTTGCATTATTTTGTATCTAACTCCATTATAATACTATTATAAAACAAAAATTTAATCAATGAAGATTCATTTTCAGGTTTGTTTACATTAAAGCACCAGGGTCTCTAACATCATTGCAGTTGCATTTTGAGGTTATTTCTTACTCTAACCATTCATTGCACTTTCCTAAAACTATATTCTTCCAGTTTCAAGTCAATCCAACATTGATAGCAATTGCTTTTGGCACAATTTTAACAAGAAAGAGAAATATCGAATTTGAATTATTATATTGAAAGAATCAGATACTGTGTCAGTGAGATCATTGATGAATTTGGAATTTAAAAGTCACCAAATTGTTTGTGAGTCTAACTGTCTAAAAGTCATTGGATAACTTTTAATTTGTTTTGCACAATAAACTCTCCCAATACCATATCTATCTGTATAGAATAAATCATGTTTTCCTGACAAATCGGGAAAGTCCATGTATAATTTATGTCATGTCAAAACAGAGTGGAAAGTTTTATCAAAGTTTAAGAACACTCATAGTATGGATCCCACAATTTGGATTTCAATAAATTTGGGGATTTAGATTGTTAGAAATTCATTACTTCTGTAGCTTTTTTTAATTAATTGAAACCTTAACCAATTCAAATTGTTTCTCTGATTTGCTGTTTTATATAAAAAAAAAAGTCAATGCAACTTGATGCTACCAATGCTGGATTGCCCTTTAATTATGATCAATATATATCATCTGTTCAGAGCCAGAAGGACATTAACTCTGTGTAGGTTAACATTCTTCTGGCTCCAAACAAACAATATCATCATCGATGTCAGACTAATACCATTTTATGCATTTTTGAGGTTCTTTCTTATAATTATCATCCTTTTTTCTCTTTGATCTTTTATTAACAAATGAATTTTTGAATACATTCATTGCATCATGCTAACATGTTTTAACTTATGTATGTATCACCATCACAAAAATCATCATCACAACAAATGCTATTCTTATTCATTTGTAGCATGAATGATCAGTTGCATGTGCTGAGGTTGCAATAACTGTGAGGAGAATTTTATTAAACACAATGGTGGCTAAATTAACCTGTATTTGTAATATTTCTTTTTCCAGTTGGATGATATTTTATGCCTACCGTAATTTAAAAATGAATAATGGAAAGCCAACATTTTTACGCTTGAGAGCTCATTTTTGACGATTGATGAAACATGTGGTGACAAAGAGTTGGTTAATCTGTGCTTTTACCCCACTCTCTATCTTTCTCTCTCTCTTCTCTCTTTCTACTATTATCTCTCTCTCTCTCTCTCTCTCTCTCTTTCTACTATTATCACTTCATCTAATCTATTCCCTTATCTGTATTCTTCTCACTCCAAATCTCTTCACTCTTTCCCTCCATTTTATTTTCTATTTTCCCGTTATAATTTCTTCTCTATTTCATCTCTCTGTTAATCTTGATCAATTTACCACATGTTAAATGTTTCTCTTTCATCTCCTCTATGTTTGTTATGATCTCCTTGCCATATGTTATACTATTATCTCTTTCCTTTTACATCCCCTCTCTGTCTCTGTATCTAAAAATCACTCCACCATATATTTGCCTCTTTTTCCTCATCTTGAATCCCTTTTCCCTGTCTTTTTTTACTACTTGGTATTTCATTCCTACATGTCTTCCACCTGTACAAAGTCAATGAACCTTCGATAGTATTCGCATGTGCTGCTGGCCTGCATGGGGATCACCATTCAAGTCACGTGCATGCAGATACATGTAACCTGACAGGGTTAGCACTCATAACAGTGAGGCAAGAGGGGGCATGGCTAACCTACACATATTCCAGGCTAATTTTAACTGTAGTCATCATAAAGGAGATTGTACTATGCATTGTAATTGTATATCATCAAATCTTCATAATCTTAAAATGGTGTATGTGGTTATTCAAGTGGAGAGAAAACCAGTAATGTAGTTTTAGCTTCATCATATGCATACTGATATATGCAGCTCTATAGGGGCCTCATGTTTAAGTACCAACGAGGCAAGGGAATGTACAACAATACATTCCTTTTCCATGCTAATTTAATATCTATAGTACTCAGCACAAAAAGATATTATCTTTTTAATCTCACAGTGGTGTATGTGGTTAGCTAGAGAGAGAATCGGTAATGTAGTTTAGTTAAGACAAATTTCAGCTTGGTAATACATTGTATTCATACTGAGAAATACATGCACATTAACATATGAATGTAGCTCTACATGGTCAGCACTTAACTGTGAGGCAAGACAAGGCAAGATAATCTATACTCGAGCTTCGTTTCATATCTACAGTAGCCAGCATGAAAAGAGATAGGGTGGAGAAGTGTGACGTCATCAAAAATCTATTTTTGGAATTTCTCAATTTTTTCCTCATATTCCGAAAGAACACTACAAATAATGTTGAAATGTCGATAACCAATTGAATATGTTAAATATTGGCTGAGATATGACCATCTGAATAAATATACTCCCCATAGGAACTCAGTGTTATATGCTCTGGCTCCTAATGGTTAGGAGCCAGAGCATATAACACTGAGCTCCCATAGGACATATATTCATTCAGATGGTCATATCTCAGCCAATATTTAACATATTCAATTGGTTTTCGACATTTCAACATTATTTTTGGTGTTCTTTCGGAATATGAAGAAAAAATTGAGAAATTCTAAAAATAGATTTTTATGACGTCACAGCTTCGGTACTCTATTGTATTCTAATGCCATAGAATCCTCGTAATCTTCAAGTGGTGTAGTATGAAGTTTAGCCTTGGAGAGAAAAAATCAGTTCTGTAGGTTTGTTTATAAACAAATGTTTGTGTTAGTCAGTTGCATACAAGCATATGTAAACTGACAGGTTTAGCACTTAACTGTTGGGCAAGATAAGATAAACTTGACTGTAGGCTAGTTTCATATCTACCATAGTCAGCAAGAAGAACATAAAAACTGCACTATGCAGTTATTGTGCATCTAATACCATACATGTATAATCTTCTTGATCTTAAAGTGGTGCATGGTTAGCGAGAGAGAGAGAGAGAGAGAGAGAGAGAGATAGATGCAGTTCTGTTGGGTTTGTTTATGAATCGTTCATATCAGTAAAAGCACATACACTGTATGTAAATTGTCAGGTTTAGCTGTGAGGCAAGGTGAGACAAGACAAGCTTGACTGTAGGCTAGTTTCATATTATCTACCACAGTCGGTAAGAAGAACATAAAAACTGCACTATGCATCTGATAACACAGAATCTTCTTGATCTTAAAATGGTACATGGTTAACTCGAGATCGAGAGAGAGAGAGAAAGAGAGAGAGAGATCTGTAGGTTTGTTTATGAATTGTTCATATTGATCAAATGCATGAAGGCACATGTAACTTGATAGGATTAATAGACAGCAAGGCATGGGGAACTTGGGCTGCTAAGTTCACATCTTCTGTAGTCAGCATGAACAGAAACTGCAAAGTGTGGCTTACATGTATGTATATGACATAATTATAATCTGCTTTCCCTTTAAAGGGTATATGTGGTAGGATAACTGGTACTGCTTCAATACTAAGGTTGCATGCATGTGATTTAGGTAGTTAACATGTGAAATAATATGCTGCAAATCATTCCAGAATGCATTTTTTTAACCCATTGCATACAGGAGCCAGGTGGCCCCTGTATTAAGCCCATAGGAATGCAAGAACTTAGTAGCCAATGGTAAATCAAATGTGGCAGATTTTATTACAAAAATGTTAATTTTCTTGTAATTCTGTCAGATATACAGTATATATAAAAAATATATCAGAGAGAAAAGGCAAGGTTGAACTTGAACATATATGTTTACTTTAATATTAGACAAGTAATACTCTGAAGGTATCGTTCACTTTTTCCATAATTTTAGCTGATGGAATTACATGTACACACCATATCAACTACCGGTAAATGATAATTCTGAAAAGAGATGAAAAGACCTCTAGAACTTGAGCCTTGCACAAAATGTGTGCATTACTAAGTAGATTCTGTTAAGGTTTCATAATCTTTTGTAGATCAGCCATTATATCATTCTTGCATATTTCGTTGTGTCATTTTGAAATAGGTCAGCTCCATTTGTAGATTAATACCATACCAAGCGGCATTAATTCTCTCAAAGAATATCAGTTCATCACTCTATATCCTTTATTTCCAAATTAGCATTTCAAACCAGGCATTTATCATGCATATATATCTGTGCCTGGCATACATAACAGTCATCTTCTCCCAAATCTTGAAAAGAAACCCTAAACTTTGCCTGTGCGTGGGCCGTTCGAGTCGTTTGACCACTCCAAATTCACACACCTTGAAATCTATGTTTTATAAGGTCAGGTATAAACCAGTATATAGGGATGGTGCTACTCAGTACATGAGGTACATATACATGACCAGCAGGGCTTTGCGGGACATGTAAACCGATTGGCGTCATCGATCATTTGCTTAATTCCCAGGGTGTGGAATTGATATCCGTTTTTTTGTGTGCTCACTGCGGGACGCGGAAAGCAACAAATTTTAATCGCCCCGGCGAGTCATACGAGATCAGATTTCATGAAAAATTGGTGTATGTGCAGAGAACGGAGAATGTCAGATATACATGTAGATAATCTATCAATCTTTTTCTCAAACTGTAATTTGTAAGCTTTGGATTGTATTTCACTCTGAGATGTAATAATAGATTGGAAATCGGTTAATGTTATATGCACATGCAGCACTTTATATTATTAACATCACACATGTTGCTGATGGCAGATGTATAGATACATAGCCTTGGCTGACCAAAAAAGGGGCATGTGTATAGATCTAGATTATTATTTTTATTTAAATAGTAGAGATGATTTGTACACTGTATATGAATGCAAGATCCCGGACATGCAGAGTTATACATGTATATAATAGTGTTTGAGATATGTACCAGTATGTTGTGGTGATACATAATGATGTCATTTAAACAGTAATGTAGCTATAAATGCATATTTTAAAGAATATGTTTCTATAATCATACTATCCAATCATTTCACTTATGAAATTTAAATTACCTCATGAAATATGAAATATGTTTAATATGTGCTGGTACTTTTGACACATGCATAAAGATGGACTATAAATTCTCTATATGATGGGGTAAAATATCCAAAAAAAAATATATCTGCTGGTACTTTTGGTGATTTTCTTATTTCATTTAGCCAGAATCCGGTATGTTTTTAATAGCTTCAGACTTGAACCTATTTACACTTCATCTGACACTCATATATCCTTCTGTGAGTTGATATTTTGGAGGCAAAGGTCAAGTGCACATATAAATAGGTGTAGTTTATTGATCTCATGTGTGTACAGCATCAGCGTCGGGTATCGTTGATGGATAATGTTCATCTGGTGGTTCCCTCTGTAATATGAACGCAGGGCAGGCAAGCACCATATTCGTCATCATGTTTCATTGATCTCTTGGTAATTATCATCGCTACAACCGCTTCTTTGTGGGATTAATGAATGGCTTTTAATGCCAAGAGCAGGTGGAATCCTAAAACATGTAATACATGGAGAATATTCCCACAGTCTCAGTTATGTAGCCATTGTGATTAACGATACTGCAGGAAATTGGTCTATGCAGAGAATAAAATTATATTGAAAGTTTGTTGGAAAGGGGTTAATCATTTTTGGAGTATAGATTAATTAACACAATTACACATGATTGAAATAGGGCTGGAATCAAGTGCTTTAGTTTGGTTGAGATTATTCATTTGATGGCATATGATTGGAAACCTGGTTTCAATAGAGTTCTTTGTATGAACATGTACTTATGCAAACTTTTGTAACTATTGTAACAATATCTAAAATAAGATATGAATGAATTTTGAAACTGGTCTGTTCTTGATAGGAGCATCATTGTACAGTGGTTTGTTCACTTGACACTCAATCAAGAGGTTGAGGGTTCTAACCTCTGCCCAGTACAAAAGTCAAGCTTTTATCCTTGGCAACCTTTGTGACAGCATTTACATAGATGTCAGATTTAAATGAATTTAAAAACTGTTCTCTAAACTGCTCTCATTGGTAGTACATGCAGATGAGTAATATCATGTGTAAATTGGCACTAAGTTATCAAAATGAGCAATCGCACTACACCTACATGTAGTCAGCCATATTAAACAGAACCAATAATGGTGTATTAATTGTATTTTTTTTAATAACGGAGCAGCTCGAGTACCAGTGATTACATGCTCATTGTGTCACAGCCAGTACTGGTTTCCTGTCAAATTGATCATTTCAGTCTCGAGCTACTCACAGCTTGTTCTCCTATTAATTAGATGAATTCACCTGCAATAAACCCTACGTCACAACACATACATGCATTGTAGTGACGGGCTGATGTTGTACACTGCAAGGTCACATAACTGCACAGTGCTCCACATGTGGCTTTGTGATTATAATTTCAAGTGATATGATATTTTAAGCATTTTATATTGCTGCTTTTTTTTCTTCAAATATGAATATTTGTAAGTAGAAATGTGTGAAGTACTTTGAAACAATTTTCTTTTATCTTAAGGAAAGCTAATAACTGTGTAACCAATACATTAAATCTAGATTATAACAAATGTGTATATGGTAGGTGGCTTCATATTTGTATGTGGATAGATCACAAAGACATCTGTGAATTTTTGTTTAGGATTACTTTCTTCTTTTATGTCTTTGTCCAGTAGATTAATAGAAAATAGAAGAAAATTGGCTAAAGAATCACAGAATTTGTTTTATTTTAATGATGATTTATATTCTTTGAATACCGTAGTGTCATACTGCTTTTACAATTGCACTTATTTTTGCATTGGCTCCAAAATTATATAATTTACTTTAGAGAACATTACATGATATTGCATGAAAGCAGTAGATATATACACAAGTGTGCAACAAACATACATGTATATATCATTCAACCTTGCATTGTGCAACTCACGAGGGAGAAATATACTGTACACATGCAGCTAAGTACCAAGTATACAGCTTCACATGGCTATTTCTCCACGCCGAGTATTTAACCAGGCTGGGAGCGTCAATAAAGTTGTGAGAAGAGGGTCTAATTTGCATTGAGGCCCTAATTGGATCAGTGGGTTGCCGAGGGTGTACGGCCTTAGCGCCTTCCATTAGACACATATTATGTTGCATGGGATACGGCAATGGATGACCGTGGATAGGGATTTTATGATAGCACCTGCTGTCTGAACATTTCCCATGCATTTTTTTTTTTAAAGAACAGGATCATGATAATTCCTTGGCGTTTTAAATTACATGTGGGGTCTGCCCATGAAAGGAATGATCGCCAAGTATGCTGCACGTGTAGGGGCCTAGTTGTATGTTGTTGAAGTCTAAAAAATTAAGAAGATATTCTGTATTTTGGATTTGATATCGATCATAAAAATCAAAAATGATGATGATGGTGGTGGTGGTGATGGTGGGGTTGATGGTGGTGGTGGTGGTGATGATATGAATAGTAAGACACAGCACCCATTGTACATAATATCATTAATCTGGTTATTCTTAAGTTTGGAGTGCAGCACTTATGGTGCCACCAAGCATTATATTCATGTAACAGTTTTGTTACACACCTTTTCAATCATAGCATTTATGAAAATAACTATTCAGCTTGATACACACATAACTCTATGATATTATCTTTCATGATTTCAAAGAAGGGAGACAGGACTTTATCTGTTTAAAGATATTAAATAATATAATATCAGAATTGAATGTCTTTGTATTATATTCTACATAAAAGATTTACTCTTTATGTATGTGCATCGTGTTCATGTACATATCATATAACTCATATCATATCATATTTAATTAATTTCATACTTCATTCTTATGTCAAAAGGGAAAAATATTCACCTTCTTATCATGATAAATGTGTGTGTTCTCTTGTGTGATTTCCTATTTCAGATGAACTTTGGAGCAAAGTAAATTGAGATACTGCATGTTAAACATACTGTATATATGTGTACATTACTTTCACCTTTTCTGCATCAGCTTGCATCCCCATTAGTATCTATAAATGGAGAAACTGATCTGAACAAGAGGAAACATGCCCCCCCCCCCAAAAAAAAAAAAAAAAAAAAAAAATTGGAGCCAGAAGGACATCAACCCACTTGAACGTCTTTCTGGCTCTCATCACATGAAATATACGGCATGCGTTTCAGAAGAGTAACAAGATTGTAGATTTTACCCTTAAAATAACAGAGCTTTATGATGATCTTCTTGTTCTTTCTGCAGATGGACAAGTATGTTCTATGGGGATCATAGCTCCCAGGGGAAGTCTAAGAATGTCAACAACGCTAATGACGCGGGGATAGCCGACCATCCACCTCATTCTCGCACAACGGTGAGTCCAAAACATTACAATCTAGCGATTTGTGAGGGCCTCCGGTCCTGAAAAGCGCTATATAAGAACGAGCTATTATTATTATTATAATAATAATTCCTTGTTTACATTAGCTTACCAAAGTGCAGTACTTGGACCTATTTTTGTAGTTGTTTTGTGGAGCCAGCGGCAGTTGTTTCTTGTATGAATTCTAAAATTCCAGTCTCACATTGTGCACTTGAACCCTGTTTATTCATTACCATGATTGTAAATTCAATGGGGATGCTCATGTGCACTATCTCTATCCCATTGAACATCTTTTCAAGGGTAAATTACTATTTAAATAATCTTCAGTCTTGTCGCATTATACAGTATTGATTACTTTGCCAGAAAATAAAAGGGTTTTCAGACTGTCCGAGGTTTAATGAAATGGAAAATGAAACTATCAGTGTAAATGGGCTATGAAACCCTGAAGGGGTCACTTAATGGGTATAGAGGGATGTGATGCATCCTTTGATTTGGGTTCAATGCATCAGTGCCACACCCACATACATCTACATTATATATTCCGAGCATTCCCCCCTTCTGTATGGAACATGAACATAGAGTATTTACATTTCCTTACAAGCTTACAGCTCCTGCCAAGAGCTAGACCCCATTACACTTGCATACATGTATTACATGTATGCCAAGCCGAGCCCTTCTCCTACCTGCAATCTCATTCATACCATCATTCGTGTAATTTAGTCGAATGATGGCCTCCCGAAATTCCACACCTTCTTGCGTCCCCCTCCTCCCCAATCCATCACCCGTGGGCATTAACATCAAATCTTGGTGAGTGGAAACCCTAAAAGAAGCTTCACGAGGAGACGACAGCAACTAAATGTCGTTTTCATCCATCTTCATTGAAGTTAGAATGAATTAACACCCACACATGTATTAAAGGTACTGGTGAATATTTCCATAGTTGTGACACAAAATGTGTTGAATGATAAGGTTAGGATTCTCATCAGTGAGACAAAAAACAACAATATGTACATGTTTTTGCCCCCTTGTTTACATTTTTTGATATTCATTTTTGTCTATATGCTTGAGCCAAATAGTTTTCCTTTTAAATACACAAAACAGTCATAAATTTGCTGGGACCTTCTTAAGTGTTTGCTCAAGCATTTAAAGAGAAATAATCTCTATCAGCTAGGGTTAAAGCTTGATAGAACCTGTTCTTCAATCTCTTTGTTAATAGATGTGAAAGCTTTTCTTATTAATTTTGATATCTACTAGGGTACTGCTACTTATCCTTGAATTATATGTGACCATGGTTTTTCACAATACAAAATATATCATTTAAAGCATTTGCAACTCTTGAAAATGTATTTTCAGATGATGCTGATTTCAATTCTCATCATTTGTTTTCCTAAATGGAGAAATTAGATCTTCTTTTAACTTTGAATACAGCATTGTATCTGCTACCATGCAATAGCTATATGTGTACATGGCTTGGCACATGATTATCTATAGGGTGGTACATACATGTACTTTCATTATGAAACTTCCTGTTATGACCAATTTTTCATCTTAATGGGCCATACAAATTGTAATCGCCTGTTCCAAAGTTTTTGCAGGGAATCTCAGTTTCAATTTGGGAGCTGTAGTATGCATTTACATGTAATACTGTTCTAGACAAAATTACACCAAAGGGTCTCTATTTAATGACGTAATAAATTGTTTCAAGGATTCTCTTGTTATATCATCATATTTTATTTTGTAGCTTAACTCGATAGCTTGGTAAAGGCCTGTCTGAAACTTAACGTATATGCAAAGCTGCTATTTACATTTTGTGCTGTCTAATATTCTTTGTCTTTATTTTGTTTACAGGGATTATGTGACTGGATCCCAGCCATATTTAGGATTACGTAAGTCTGACCTGATCCATTTTCTTTTCCCCTTTCATCACATTTAAATATGCTATACAAATAATACATTGATGAATAAACTTGTAGAAGTATTTTTCAATGCAAACTGCCTGTAATGTCACATTTTTCCTAATGATTTTTTTCATGTAAAACATGTAGAGGACATGTATGAAACTCTTCCTGTTATTGCTTATGTGTTTGTGTGTGTGTGTGTGTGTGTATGTGAGAGAGAGAGAGAGAGAGAGAGATAGAGAGAAGGGAGGGAGATAGAATCATAGAGAATAAGAATTGGGAGGGAGAAAGAGTTCTAGGAAGGCATGAATTATTCATTATAAGTTAGTGAGGGTGAGGGGGTGTGGATACTGAAAACTGTATCTCACCTTAATGTGCTTTTGAATAATTTAACAGAAATATGGTGAGATACTGTAAATCATATGTAATTTACTCAATCTAGAGTTTTACACGGTTTAATTGGTACTTCTAGCTCTGATTTAGAGAGAGAATAACTTCAATCTGGAAACCTCCAAACTCTTTGTGACTCCATGCACATGATCAAGTTCAACAAGCTTTTTTCATTAACTCAGACATCATCCATTCTTCTTTTTCTTCACATCCTCGTCTTTACCCCCATCTCAGGGATGCAGACATCAGGAGCAACTCTGGGACGGATGCGGTCCAGTACCTCCAGTTCCAACGCTACCTGATCGTCCTGATGATGATCATCACCGCCTTCTGCCTGGTGGTCATCCTCCCGGTCAACTTCAGTGGCAGCCAGGAGCTTGGAACAAACAACTTTGGCCGCACCACCATCACCAACATCCCTAACAAGTAGGTCAATATACAGCCAAGCCTGCTTTGGTGACAGCCTTTATAGAGACAGATGAACCTGTCTATAAAGACTACATTATTTTCCTTGCTAGAAAATAGTTTGTAATTGAAACTAGTAATAAAGTAATCTGTACATAAAGATCACCAGCTTATGAAGACCAGGGCCCAGTTTTAGAAAACTTACCACTGATGGTAAATTTGCCATCAATATTAGCTACCATGGCAACACCACTCAACAGCCAATCAAATCAAGGTCTGATGATATTCCTTTTGAGAATCACACATTAACGTGACTTACATTTACATCTCCTTGAACACCCCTTTTTTTCATCCCTCAGAGATGCCAAGTTATGGGTACACACTATCTTCTGTATGGTGTACTTCATGATAGTCATCCTCTTCATGCGCCACTTCTCCATGCATCTGCCCTACAGGTCAGAGACGGACACGGTGAGTACAGCTCTTGAGATCATCCACCATGCATGCCACAGGCATTTCAAGAGAATAGTAGAGTGTTCTCAAGGCTTCACAATTGTTTTGCTTGAAGCAGAGTAGTTAAAAAAAACTAAATAATCTTTTGGTCTGACTTTTGCTCTGGCAACATTTGTTCCAAGGTGTTTCCATTATCAGAGATTTAGGGTTATTATTAGGCTTTAATATTGTCTGTTTGGAGTCAGAAAGGTGTTAACTAAAATACTTTGACACAGGGTTAATGCCCTTCCGGCTCTGAACAGACGATACGCATTTGTGTTTGGTCCCGGGTTAATGTTGGGAATTGTATAAGTTTAACAATTTGCTGTCTCTCTCTCACAGATTTTCTGCCAAAGGCAGGTCCACACATTAGAGCCTTCTTCTTCATTATGTCATATGATCTGTCACCTTCCGAGTCTGACACCATCCGATTCTTGGTCTTCCTCTTACCTGTTTCCCATCCCATCCTATCCAGTTTTTCTTCCGTCTCCAGAATGTTTTTCTTAAGCTCCTTGTACATTCACTCTATCTGACGACAGGTTGAAGATTGCTGTTTCAAATTTGACTAGTGTATCAATTAATACTGATTTGTAATTTCCTCCCTCTTCCTTCCATCCTTCTCTTACCCTGATATATAATTTTCATGTTTGAAATGAGTTCAATTCAAGCTGTATTTAATATGGATACATTTGAAGTATTGATACTTTTTCAAGTAGACAAATTTACTTAGGTACTTTATTGCTTGTTCACCTCCTTAATTGATAAGAAGTTGACAAACAAAGGGAGAATTTTCAAAGTACAATGACCCTTGGCAAACAAATCTTGGCAAACAAATCAAAACATAATATAGTTTGATCTCATTAGCAAAAACAGCAAGTACATATTACAACATTGCAAAGTACCCAGTAAAGGAAAAAATACATTTAGTAAATTTACATAAAGTACATGGTTACATAAACTGAGACGTTTACTTACATAAAAAAACGTTTCAACAAGAGAAGAGTACTGCCATAATTGCCATATTGCCATAATATCAATAATTTTGAATCTGTTTATACTTTCCTCAGGTATCTCGTACACTACTTGTGTCTGGTATTCCATTGGAGAGGACTGATCCTGCCCTTATCAAACAACATTTCCAGTGAGTATGCCTTGTACATGTGTCTCAAGCTAATACGTTTTACCCCATACCTCGTGTCTTTTCGTTGCACCTTGAATTACATGGGGCATTATACCTTATTTGATGGCACATACCTTCAATAGACCGCTACAGGTTGTATATTAAATTGTACTTCATATACATACCTCATACCTTATAACATCTATCAGATTACCTGTGAACCCCATACATACATGTACCTGTATACATGTACCTCAAGTGTTCTGAAGGTTTGAGTTAAGATCGATATGAATTATGTACATCTCTTCCCTAGTTGGTCAGATTGATTACGATTACATGATGTTCTAATCCTGTCTATACAAAGGACCACACAAACTATGTTGACCATTTAAATAGTATGCATGCTTTTCTGACAGTACTTGCACTGGATCACTTGAAAGGCTTGTCATAGGTTTGTCCAAATTCTCTATAATTTGGTATAACAATACTGTTTATTATAACCCAAAGAACAATGTGATTAAAAAAAATGTCCACCCATTCTGTTATATGTGCGACATGCATGTTGCATTAATTTCTCCTTTGTTTTTCTTCCTTACAGGGAGGCTTATCCGGATGTGGTTGTCACAGATGTACAGTTTGCCTATGACATAGCAAGACTCAAGAGACTTGATACACAGAGGTATGTGCAAACAAACACCTCTTGCCCCCCCCCCCCCCATAGAAGTAATACAACTCTTAAATATAAAGACAACTTGGGTGAATATGCTACACAAGTGGGGTTATGCTCCACCTCTTTTTATGACGTTTCATCTTTTATGGTGCATCTGTATCACTTTAATATTATGAATTATTGTTTGTATGAAGGGTTTTGTGCAGACTAGAAAAATTGATGAAGCTTATGCTTTGCGCAGAAGTACCTGGATGTGCATTGTTTTTCCATATCTCATGGTTTGGGTACATGTTTGAATGTGGATAGGCTAAGCCAATGGATGTACATGTATGCCCACAGCTTTTGTAAAATACTTGTTGTAGGGACAAAATATGTTTTGTTCCCTGTATTTAATGTTAAAGTCAATACATAAATATACGGATGTGATGTGGAATATTGAGGAACTTGGTTTCATACTATCAATAATTGAATAGCTTCTTTCATGAGAAACAAGGGTATATCGCATTTGCTCTGAGAAGTTCTCACTCGTGTCGACTCATGCTCACAAGCTCATATGCCCACCCAAGCCCATTTAATATTATATAAATATTGATGTCATTCATTTCATAGTGGTATTCTTGGAGCGAATAAATGATTGGAGATAGTTCAAATGAGCATAAGAATATAAGAATTGTCTAATTCCCATAGGCATAATACAGGGACCACTTGGATCCAGTAGGCAATGAGTTAATTGAAGTGCCTGAGCATGCACAAGTTCTTTGTTTCATAGTATGCATGCTTAATGTTGATATTGCTAACAATTATGTACATTGAAATAACAATTTCTGAAAATGTCAATCTTCAAAATGGCAGATACAGACGGGGGATGATGGTATACTCCTTAAAACATTCTTTTGAACTGATTTCTTCTTCAAACTATTAAATCAAAGAGTTCATGTTTTATTATTTGGACATTGTTTGGTCTGGTTTCAGACGAGATGCTCACCTAAACAGACTGCATTGTGAAAAGATTTACCAGAGGACCACCCAGCGCCCCACCCTCAGACCGGGCAAATGTGGCCAGCTAGGGTGTGGAGGGCCAAAGGTAACTATGTCCTCATGAAAGGTATCTCGTATAAGCTCTGTTTAATCAGGAAAATCATCGTAGTATTTTCTTACTGGTCCCCTCCAGTTCTGCAGAGGTATATCTTATCTTTAAAGTATCGGTTAAAGGGATCGTTTAACAATGTTAAATCTGAGATGCACGGCCCTACTTCTGATCAGTGTCTGTGATATGGTGTTATATTGAAGCCTTAAAAAAATTGAGCTTCAAAATGATCAAGAAGTGCCTCAAAAAAGTAAAAACCTTTGAGTGACCGGTTTTATCATACTCGTTTCCCCCAACAGACTGTAGTGTTATGAAAACCGTTTGGCTTGTAAAATTCATGGGGTTTTCTGACTGATCTAAAGGTTTATAATTATCATTGCAGCATGAGCTAATTCAAGTTTTTTTTTTAAGGATTTAAGACAAAGTTACCGGATTCCTTTAAAAGCTGGCCCTTCTCAGGGAAGAAATATTAGAAGAATACCACAATATTTTCTTGTTTTTCTTATTGTCTAACTACCCTTGGTTAAATCAAGTTAAAGAAAGTAATTTCTTCATCTTCTGTTAGTCCTGCGTCTGTCAATCCTGAAGATTATGCTTAGCCTGAGATAACTGTAATACAGTATCATAGCACAGTAATGGAAGAAAATTTCAGTTCTCAGTCTCTTTCTTTTTCCCATTCTCTTTCTCTATCTCTTCTCCTTCTTACTTCTTCCCCCTCTCTCTTTCACTCTCTTTCTCTTTCTTTACATTTCCCTAAGCGTCCTTTATATTTTGTGTCTCATAAAGTAAGTCACAAACTTTTTTTTCCTCTCTTAAGTGTAATAAAGTCCTTATTTGACATTTAACCTTCATCCTAATCTTGACCTGTAGGTGGATGCTATCGAGTACTATGGTAACGAGGAGGAGGCCCTCACAGTTACTGTAGCCGAGGAGAAGAGAAAGGCTCTGAAGAGCAACCTTGGTATGGCCTTTGTTTCAGTACACAGTGAGACCATGGCAACAAAGTAAGTTCCCTATGATCTGTCTAACATGCTTTATTTATATTATAATATTACTGTATCATCAATTGAGAATTTAGCCTTTGATAAAACCTTCTAATTCTCTGTTCATTTGTATGCCGAAGAGAAATCTTACATTTTATTTAAAATCGGATCCAAAAAACAAAAAACAAAATATTTAAGATATTAAGGAAGAGGGGAAAGTAATAAGAGAAGGAGAGGAGGAGATGGGGAGCTCTAACTTAGATAAGAAGAAGAATAGATCAAGAGCAGAACAAGAAGGAGTAGGAAATTAGAACCCACCTGGTGTATTCTGAATCACCTTCTTAAATGGTTAAAATTCAATCTTTAATCAATGTAACCATACAAAGTTATGTATATTATGACGGGAGATCATTGTCCATTTTGATCTCCAATTCATTATAACCCACTTCTATTCTTATTCACTTCTAAGGTTAGACTTTCCTATAGATGTGAAACCGATACCAGTACCATATTCGTCATTGATCAATGTCCTTTGTCCCTCCTCAGGATTGTGACCGACTATACAACCCTAAAGACAGGGCCACCTACAGTCTCCAGTGTGAGCAGGCAGCTTCATTCCACTGTATGGGAGGTGGACTTTGCCCCCAAGCCTGATGACATCATCTGGTAAGATTTTCTTTCTTAACCCCCTGACTAGAGAATTATCTCATTTCCATAGGCTTAAAGCCTGTCTGCACTACTTGTTTCTACTTGCGCCCTCTATATAGCAAACAATGCCTTAGCGGTTCTCGTTGGTCCCCCATGATCCCCTATTTCTTATGTTAATTGAGAGCTGATTTGATGAGATAACCAACTGTCAGTGACTTTGGCAGGAAGGTCTAATCCCTCCTGGCCAAAGTAGTGTAGACAGGCTTTAATACAGAGACCACCCGGTTCCTGAAGGCAATGGGTTAATTTGAGACCCATTTGAGATGGTTTCATTTAATTCATTGGAAACACATTCCCAATAGGTTTCATCTTGAGGTATCTTTGGCTTAGTGTTGCAATATTTGTAGAGCTGTTGGTCTGATTTTCTCTCAAAGCCAATATGACCAGTATGCAATACTATAAAATAATGGTTTGAACAGTTTTGAGGTAACTAATGTAACGTCCTAGGCTAGTTAATGGAAAACTGCAACAAGTAATTTTCATTATTTTAAGCCTCTATTATACTTTCTCCCTTAAATATTGAGTTGCATTTTATTGTTAAATTTATTAAAAATATTTTTGAGGAAAAGCATGACAATTTGATAAATTTCTTTTCACCTTTTCCTCATTTCTCCAGGGAAAATCTCTCCATCAGTCCATATGTATGGTGGCTTAGTGTCATCTTAATCAACATTGGTAAGTTTTTGTTTAAATTTGTTACGTTTCATTGGAAGTGCCAATTTAAGTCTTACAGCATCATCTTCTGTTAATGACCAACTGATGAAACTGAATTTGCACTTGATACAGGGACAACTGCTTAATTGTGAAGAAAAAAATGAAATAATGACAGTATGGATTTATTGAATATTTCGTTGTATGATTGAAATGAATATTAAATTGCAGGAATCTATTAGGTTTCAAAAGCAATATTTACCTTATTCATATATGACACATCACTCAAATATACAATAAAGAATGATGGAATTCTCTTCTTTAATTTAAAATCATACTTCAATGAAATCTTGCATTATTTACATGTTTTCAGTCGTTTCTTTCTTTTCTTCTGTTGTCTCTGAGGTAGACACTCTGGGGTGACAATTAACCCTTGCTTTAGCTGGTAAAATAATGATAACAATAATACTCAGTTTTTATATAGCGCTTATTACAATCACTAAGCGCTTCCTAACTTGGGAGATTCTTACCCCGGCTTTAGCTGTGCTGCCATAACGGCGCTCTAGCATTTCAAAGAATTAATTCCTGCCAGGTACCCATTGACATCACCTGGGTAAATGTGGCAAATGTAGATCAATGTCCTGCGAAATATCCTCATATAATGCTTGTTTTGTTTATTTTGTTTGCTATCCATCCAGCTCTGTTTGTGCTGCTCTTCTTCCTGACCACACCTTCTGTTATCATGACCACTCTGGACAGTACAAACTACAAGGATACTCTCGCTAATGCAAGGGTCAGTCATATCATCAGAATTTCATGTTTTTTTAATGTCTTTTATTGTGCAAATTGATTGATATGTTTATTAATATGTAAACATGTACCATCATTGTAAATTTGAAAAATTGAAAGAGGAAAAATAAATGAATTGAATTGAATATATTTTTAAAAATATCATTCAATTTATTACCAGTCCATCATTCTTAACAATAATATGCCATATGAATTTCGGAGAAGAAAAGTTGCCAGGGCTGGGGTCATCCATTTACAAAACATGACATTCTTCAACCTTACACTTGATTTTTATCACTTCGTGATTTTTATGACAAATTGATAGAAATTGCCTTATTAGTGCCAAAATATGGAATATGAATTTTTAAGAAGAAAAAACTGCAAGGGCCTGTGTCATCACTTTTTTTTAGAAATTATGACATTTCTGAGATCCTTCCCCTTTTGTCAGAATTCATGTTGTTGGATGGGAAATGAATAGAATTGCCTAACTTAGCGCCAACAATTAGATATTAATTTTTGAAAGGATTTTCAGGGCCGGGTTCATCCAATTTATTGCAAAATATGAAATTGCTTTAATCCTGCCCCTTATGCCCAAAAATATGGTTTCAGATGGAAAGTTAATAAAAATTGGCCGTTTACTTGTGAGGAAAATCTGAATCATGTGTCATTCGTCCCCCATACACAAACTTTTCTTCATTTCATTGCTGGTTTTGAGAAGAATCCTCACTTTACAAATCTCTGAATGTGTCTCAGAAATGTAATTTTCTTTAAACTGCAAGAAACATTTTCCTTTTCCCCCAAATTAACCACCACCGCCAAATCACTTTCCTCAACAGTCCCCGTTCGTGTCTCAGTTCCTGCCCACCCTCCTGCTGTGGACCTTTGCAGCCCTTCTGCCTCTCCTGGTAGTCTACTCCAGCTACTACTTTGAGTTCCATTGGACCCGTACTAAACTCAACCATACCATCATGAGGAAAACATTCATCTTTCTCCTTCTCATGATCCTTATACTGCCCTCTCTTGGCCTTGCTAGGTAATGTGACTCAATAGATGATGTTCATTTACTCAGTGACTTTGAGTTGCTCTTAGCATTTCTCTTAGCATTTTATCAACTCGTTTGGATTATTTGATAGATGCTTTGTTTATAGCCTGAGAAATTGAGAGTACCGTAATTAACTTTGTATAAACCGCCCTCGTGTATTAACCGCACCCCTCTTTTTCGCCCTTAAAAATATATATATATATATATATTATTTTTTTTTTTTGCCGACTTTTTTTTTTTGCTGACTTAAAAAACAGTAGAGGACCTAGGATAGAACCTTGTGGTACGCCGTGTAATAAAAGAAAAATTGGAGGAATTATTTTTATCAACTACATATTGAAATCTATCAGAAAGATTACTTTCAAACCAAGATGACAGACAAATTTAAGTGTTGTTCTAGTTTCCGAGTGGTGAGTCAACACACCGATTACTGAGCTGGGAGACATTGCCAGGCATAGCGCCAGGGGGAGGGGCATAAATCGAAACTTTAAAAAAAAAAAATAATAATAATAATTTTTGGGTGTACCTTGTATGAACCGCACCCCCAACTTTGAAGTTTTATCGGCGGCAAAAAGGTGCGGTTAATACACCGTTAATTACGGTATATTACTTTATTCTAAAGGATTGATAATTTCTAGAGAAGATGTTAATGCTTTGAAGTGTATTTGAGTGTTATTAACGCGGATATCTTATTATTACTTGGTATAGTGATTTGTATCCACTGGAATAACAGCTTTAAACTTGGGTTCATCTGTGTCAATTAATGATATAATTTTTGTTCTCATTGAAAACATTCAATAGGAATATGGGTTTTCAGCTAGTTTAACCCAATTTAACACACTACCAAAAATCATGTAATTCAATTTTTGTATCCATTTCTTCTTTCCTTCTCAGTGCTCAGGCTTTATTTGAATACAGCCTGAAAAGTGTGGCAGAGATCAAGATGAGATGGGGGTAAGTTGGACATCTTATTAATAATAATAATAATGGTGGCTTCCTAAATAGCGCACCAGGTTCGTCAGGCATGACGCTCATGGCGCTTTACATACAAATCCAAATACGAGTACAAAAGAAGGTATAATATACAACATTAACATTAACATACTGAACCAAAAGCATTAAACTAAGAGCATATAAAATAACATATTCCATGTATACAAACAGGAAGGGTATAAAAGATAGGGCTCACGATAATAAGCGCTAGTTAATGAAACAGTCTTCTATACCACTTTTTTTGTTGCTTGTATGCCATATCAAGATCAATCTGTATGATGAAGATGCTGTATAACCATCTCTGCAGACATGAAGATTAATATTTGATTGAAAGAACTTTGTTAGAAAAAAATTACTGCTTTCAATAATGGGAAATGATTTGTACATGATATGTTTACAACAACTTATTTACATGTTCAGATGCTCTTATATCTCATTGATTTGGAGCTTAGAGTTAAACTCTAATGTTATTTCAAATTTATATTTGTAGTAATTTAATTTGTAGGAATTACTTTGTTTTAACATTGCATGGTTATTTATTCACTGTAATCAATGATTGTCTCAGCTTAGATTTTTTTCGGACCACTTAATTTGCACAATTTTCTTGCAAACAAATGTGTCTGATTTTTTTAATATCAATTTTAAGAGCCAACATCTCAATATATTCTTGAACTGTCTCTACCTTCGTACCAGATTGCCATTATTTACCTCTTTAAAATGTAAGTTTACCAATCTGTTTGTCTATTGCTTATCTCTCCACGACTATGTAGATGCATATTTCTTCCTGAGAATGGAGCATTCTTTGTTAACTTCATCATCACTTCAGCCTTTATCGGCACAGCCCTCGAACTTATCCGCTTCCCAGAACTCTTCTACTATGGAATCAACATGCTGTGGACACGGTCCGAGGCTGAAAAGATTACAAAACGAAGTGTGAGTGAAGTTTAATGGTTTAAAGCCCCACTGCACTGCTTATAGCTACTTTGATATTGATAGAGTAAACAATTTATTTGTTGATAATGAGGATGGAAAATATGAAGGGGAATGTGATTTAAACAGGTCAAAGTTCTACTGTGTGATAAAATTGTGATTTTCAACAATTCTGCAGTTTGCGTTCTAGACGCATCCTATCATGTCACTACATTTCGCTATCAAAGCCACCTAAATGAAGTGTGAGACTGTTGCCTGGTGACCATGTGTTCTCAAAAAAGAAGGGGGATTAGAGATGAGATGAAGCAGAAGATTTATCACTCGATGAGATTTGGGAATTGTGATTGGAATGTAGAATCAAAAGCTCAAAATGTTGTGGGTAGATGTATCCCCAGGAAAGATTGCTGGAAAACAAATTGCTTTTCTGTTTTTTGGGCAACCATAGAAATGTAAATCAGAACAAACTGAGTAGAGGATTTTCCTTTTTTGTAATGAGCATGGATATTGCAATGAATAATGGGATATCCACAGATCAAGAAATGAATGTGAAGTTTTTGCCTCAAGCAGAGGAGATTTCAATTTGTTATCGTCTGTAATGGAATTTCTTTTGATTGTGCAATGTAATGTCTTTTCCAAAAGTGATATGGAAGGAAAAAGCAGTGGAGATAGAAGGATGATGATTGTGATGAGGAATTTGTTTTTAAAAGATCAAAAGGCAAACATGTTGTGGGCATGGTTGTAGTGCAAGTATATTTAAAGAGAAGGAGGTTATATAATATGATACATGTATATTAATATTGCATTAAGGATGGTAGTAGATCGTAACTATAGCAACTATTAAAATATCAAGATTAATGAAATAATTATCAAGGGGATTTTTATGGCAATAATTATGATTACTGTAGTTTATTTATATAATGACAATGTATTTAAATAGTGAAATGGAAGGTCTTTTTTTAATGAATCTTGCAAATGTGCATATTTATTGATACCCAATGTAATAATATTAGTTAGAACATTAATTTGACAATTTTATTTATATCATTTGCTAATCTGTGAGTTGATGCTGTTACTAGAACTTTGAACGCCATTAAATTATGAAACATTGTAAATATGCTTGGAGAAAAGTTTAATGTAAAATAATTTACATTTTGTCTTTGCAGAGAGTGGCATATGAGTTTCAATATGGTGTCCAGTACGCCTGGATCCTAACAACTTTCACTGTTGTCCTGGTATACAGTATAACATGCCCTCTTATTGCTCCATTTGGTAAGTATCTCTAACTCTTGTCTAATTAATTCCATATCAGATAAGTTATTGTATATTTTTTTAGTATAAACATATTATTTTTTTCTTCATTTTTATTATTACCAACATTGCGCTTTAATTGAAGCGATGAATGTGAAACAACATCGTAATCTTGAAATCATATCTCAATTCTTATTTTGAAAGAGGGATTCTTCTTGTTTTTGAGGCTTTGAATTGATTACAAGTATGCCTGTCGAGAATTTATTATAGAACTATGATTATAAATAGATATGTAATTTTAAAGTATTTTGTTTGATTTTATTGCAGGTTTGATTTACTTTGTGTTGAAGCATCTAGTGGATAGATACAACATCTATTTTGCCTACATTCCATCACGCATTCATCAGGGCATCCATCAAAGTGCTGTTAACTTTGTGGTCATTGCTGGAATGCTGTTACAGCTCTCGGTGCTCTTCTTTTCTGTGCTTAGGCTTGGTGAGTATTGATAGATAGATAGATAGATAGATAGATGCTTTTAGATAGATATGTAAATAGATATATAGATAGATAGTTAGATAGATATATAGATGTCAATAAATAGATTATAGATAGATAGATAGATCGATAGATGTCAGATAGATAGATATAGGTAGATTATAGATAGATAGATAGATAGATAGATAGTTAGAAAGATAGATATATAGATATATGTCAATAGATAGATAGGTAGATATATAGATAGATGCTTTTAGATAGATAAATAAATTGATTGTTGCTTAAGTTGCAATATCTTTCAGATTGGTATAGACCATTGTAGTCATGATAGTGATAAGGATTGATAAGGAATGATTGATTGCATGATTAACTGAGTTGTTGATTGATTGATTGACTGATTGACTGTCAATTTGACTGACCGATTGATTGATTGGTTAATAATAATAATAATAATAATATGTTGTGTTTACCCAGGGTAGCCTCATCAGTACTCGTACTGTTCTCCCTGAGGGCCCTGCAATCATATTACCCCGGTCATCGGATTTAGGCTTACCCGCACACAATGTATGCACATTCTCCACTCCCTGGGGAGCATTCCAGCTAGTGCATCATTTTTACAAGCGCACACTTGCTAATCTAAGCACATTAGCTTTCGCCGGGTTAATTGATAATGCAGTGATTGATTTAATCATTCTTTATAACTAGAGATTTTGATGACCCAATGATATGCTTTTCTTTAATTCCATAGAATTTGGTCATTTGAAAAGTATTTTCTTTTTCAGTTCTGTTAAAATTGTAATAGGACACATATCCATCTTACTGACTATAGGGTTCTTGCCTTGCTGCTGTAGTTAAGGATACTCCTTGTGATACATGTACAGTACATGGATATGTGAAAAAAAGTTATAACAAAGGACTTCTTATACTTGTAGCTATATAACAGTAATGACATGTACGGTTATTGAAAATATTATTTTTAAATCCTTTTATACATGTATAGTTAACAACAACTACATTATTCATGTCCCTGCCAAGTTTTGTAATTTGTTAAGTATGTGAGCAATTGATTTGTCCCGATTTATTTTTCTTGAACCTGTGACGCATTACAGCTTACATCTAAAAGTATTCAACAAAGGCCCTAATTCAACCAGTCCACCTTTATCTTGAGTTACGGAAAAATTCAAAAACATAAAAATCTACCAGGGCTATGAATAATTTAGTTGTCAATTGTGTATGTATATCTTACCAATTTCTTGAGGGTGAACTACAACTTCAAAATGAGGTTTTGACAATGAGAAAAAAGGTCGAGTTTTATCTAGGAAGAAACACATTTCATGGGAAATGCCAGTGTTTGTGCATGTGCAGAATCTTTGGGGAGAATTAGGATTATGTGATTGAGGTCTAGAAATATCAAGATTGGAACCATTGTTCAGTGCCAAAGCTTATCTGTGTGCCTATGCATAGTCTTGAGGCTGAATTTAGATAATATACCAATCTCTTTTTAATAGACTTCAAGCAAAAAAAGAAGGAGAGAAAGAAGAAGAAGAAATAGAACTTTATGTTCGCATTAGTTGCAATTTTCTGAACATGACAAGATAAATTGTCCACATTGTATCAAATTTCTCGAAGCCTCCTTTCAATGGTTATTAAAAGTGATAAGAACAAATGAAACATTTTTTAAAACCCTTAGAGGAGTGCTGCCGTATCTTTTCCAATCATTTTTTTCATCCCCCCAAAATATGCAGTCGTAAAACAGTTTCAGATAAACAATATCAGGCTTGTCCCCCTCGGTTATATCTTAACGATATTACGAGTCATGTTACTTGACAAGTTTACATTTAGCTCCTCACTCTATGGCTTTATGAAGCTTTTGATTCACTGTGGGATGTGAATTAATAATGAGACCTTAGTGAGAGGATGAATTGGAGGATTTCGCTGTCACAAACAAGTAATGTTTGAAGATTGAAGTGTACAGAAATAAAACATTTATGTTCTAGCTTATCAGAGCCAAATAAGCTTTTAAGAGCAATCTTTGTCTGTTGTGCGTCATCTATCGTACGTCACATGTATTAAACAAATATTTTTCTACTTTTTTTTTACATATAGATATATATATATTTATTCTGAAAGTTAAGACTAATGAAATCATTCTGTAGTAAAAAGGGAAATAAAGGTGTAACAATGGTGCACCTGATCCCTGGCTCTTAGGTGCAGGTGGTAAAATAAAATAGTCAGCTAATCAAAGAGAAGAAAAGAAAAACAACCTCTTTCTAGACCCAGACATACTAGAGCTTGCTTCATGAAGCAATTTGACCAACATTTCATTAAAAGGGAATACTCTTCAATCATGTAACTCTAATACATTGAAATTCAGCTCTGACTTGTATGCTATAAAGAATTACTTATGATAATGATGATAATGATATTGATAATCGATTACTTAGAAGTGCCAAGAACAAAAAGTACCACAGTGTAATACAAAATTCCAGAATGGGAAGAGAAATAAAAAATACATAGACTCCTAAATAGGTTCAATCACATGATCTTCCTGAGGGAAGAAACGTGTTTTTAAGTTTTAACAGATCTTTTGAAAGAGGCAAGGCAGGTTAATTATCTCATGGAAAGTGGGATATATAACATATGTTTAAACAACAAAAATTCTGCAAGTGTTTTGCGACAATCAATATTGCTAACTTTCTAATGATTGAGCCAAAAGTATCCCCATCGTATCCCTGAACTGAAATCAAACTTAAACCAGAATAACAACCAAGAGAGCTAAACGGGCATTAACTTTTATGTAAGAAAAGAATTAACATTCTCCTGGCACCTGGCAGACAATATCTCTTTTTAAAAATACATGTAAAGCCCATAGCAATGTTGAATCGTCCTCGCACCACCCCCTCCTCGAATGTCTTTGTATGGCTTTGGATCTATTTTGAAGTGAGATGATATAATGTCAATGTGTAAATGTTTGAGAGTCTCACATTCAATCAAATGCATGTCTTCATACATCATGGCCCGCAGTGTATGATGAAGTCAATTTATTTGGCAGACGTTACTGATACGACCGCAAGAAGGGATGAGAAAAGACAAACGCATATTAAGGAATGACGCCACTAGGGCATTCATACTTGACAAAATTTATACAATTTTTTTAAAAATACATTGTATAAAGAATTGTACAAAGAATGATGTCATTTCAAAGAGACATGGGATGAGAATCATTTAAAGCCCCACTGGCCTACTTGTAGCTACTTGCTCCCTCTATATAGAAAACTTCCCAAATCGGTGCCTGTTGGTCCCCCATGAGCCTCTTTTCTTATGTTAGTTGAGAGCTGAGTTAAAGAGATAGCCACCTGTCAGTGGCCTCGCTGTGTGGTCTAATCGCTTTTGGCCCAGTAGTAGTGACGGTCCTTAAAGGAACGTAGTATGATATTATATATTTGTGAGAAAGTTAGTTTGGGAAGAGGTCAGCTTACACTTAAGTTTTGCTTGAGGGTACAGAACATGCAGGTAATGGATTCTGTATCACATTAAAAACAAAAAAAATGCTCAACACCCCCATTTCACTGTACAACATTTCATTAAATGACATAACGGTTCAGTTTTATGGAATAACCTTCCTACAGTATATCCATTAAGATTACTAAGAAAATCGAGCTACTTAAACAACTATATAAGCAATTTCTTCTTGATAATGTTTCCTCCTTTTCTCTATTTTCTTTATCTTCTTTTTTCCCCTTTTTTCGGGTAATCTTTATTTTATGTAAATTATGTACCAACGTTATTATTATTTTGTATATTTTGTGAGGATCATTTTAACAAGCCATTTATATGCTTTCCATCATCCTCCCACTTCTTGTATATGTTTGTATTTTGAAGACTACATAATATGGTTTTTATCCTGATGTGGAAATAAATGAATGAAATGAAATGAAATATAAATGCTAGTGTGAATGAGGGGTACGGTAAGCATACTCTGTCTGGGTTCTTAGAAATTATTATTTTTAGACTCTCATGAAACTCAACACCCCAAGACAATGACAATGTGTGCCTGTTTGTCAGCTCATGTAGATACGATATCTTTTTGTCAGACAGGCACGGTGTAACTTTAGACTATATGTACAAGTTGATTAATTAATAATCACAAAGCTTGTACTTTGGCTGTATGGTTGGTATATTTTGGTAGTATGAAATAGGGGTTACTGTGTTTTTGTCTTCTTCTTTTTTGTTTGGTATGGTGGTAAGCATGTTCTGTCTGGGTTCTTAGAATTCATTATTTTTAGACTCTCATGAAACTCAACACCCCAAGACAATGACAAACGGTGTGCCTGTTTGTACATATGAGAGATGTTTGCTTATGTAGCTATGTTTTCTTTGGATCTGGCAGGCATGGTGCAGCATGTATTTGCTGAAAGGTTCATTTATTGATACATGAATTTTCCAAACTTGAGTTTGCTCAACTTTGTCAACATTGCTGATGCATTTACTTTTTATTCTTGAAAATTATGATTACTTTATATTTAGGTTTTCTATTTTGTGCCCTACCGGTAAACTGTAACACAATCTTCTCTTCATCAGATGATATGCCCAGGACATTGGGAAATTAGAAAATAATTAAAACATAACAAACATGCAGTGAAGCCTTCAGCTTAACAAAGTTAACTTTAACACAATGTAGTTCAAATTCTAATGAAAAATATCGCTCAAGTTATATACTATCTGTAGTCTAATTTTGATTCTGAGTTCAGGGACTGGAATTGAGTAGTTTTCTAAACATATTTTTTAGGCATTACTCCCAGTGTTGTATATTGTATGCTCAATCTGTCATAGCAATCACCAAGTCAGAGAAAATTGATTTGAGTGGTTTGATTTCTTCTGTAAAATATGTGAAATTTGATATACAGTGAAACCTGTCTATAAAGACAGCCCAAGGGAGACAAGAAGTGTAGTCTTTATAGGCAGGTGGTCTTTATGTACAGGTTCTTTTAGTACAGTTTCAATGAGAAACCGTTTTCTAGGACATAAACAATTTGTCCTTTGTAGACAGATGGTCACTAAAGTAGGTTTGACTGTACCACCATACAACTACCGGTATGTTTTTTTTAAAATTGATATCTGATATGTAAATGCTAACATTTATTTATATCCCTTGTCTCACGTACAGGTTCTGTTGATCCTCGATCGATCCTGCTGTTCGTGTTCCTGGTCCTGACCATCGGCCTGTACATTGCTAAGGTTTGTTTCAACATCTGGATGGGTTATGTACCTCCAGAATACGATGAATTCAGCAACGAGGAAGAACCAGTGATTGAGAAAGAAGTAGAACACAAGGTAAGAAAAATGTCTGTCTGTCTGTTTATCTGTTTGTTCGCCTTTCTGTTTTGTGTCTTGACCATTGATCTTTACATTTACAAGGTTTGTTTTAACATGTGAATAGACTATGTACATCCAGCTATGAATTCAACAAATCAGAAAGAACCCATGCAGGAGAAAGAAGTCATGTAAGAAAATTATTTGTCTGTTTGTCTGTCTGACTTTCTATCTGTCTGTTTGTGTGTTTACTTGTCTGTTGCTACATGTATGTCTTGACCATTAGCCTATGCATCGTAATTATAAAGGTACAACATGTATATTTCAACATCTGAATGTGCTACATGTACATGTATGAGCCTCCAGCCTTTGCTGAATTCAGAAAAAAAGCTAAATACAAGATAAAACAAATATTTGTCTGTTTGTCTGTCTGTATGTCGATATGTCTTGACCATAAGTCTATTCAATGTTAATTTACTCTTCAATATCTGATGGGCAATGTGAGTATAGACCATGATGGTGTCAGCAATGAGGAAGAATCTGTGCAGGAGAAAATAGTACGGTAGAACAAAAGGCAAACAAACTGTCTGTTTGTCTGTATGTATGTCGCTGTGTCCTGATCATTTGGATATACAGCCTTTGGAAGTTTAAGTGTTTGAATTTAAGTCTATTTCATTTACTAGTACTTGTCATTTGAGGCAATGTTTATTATATACATATATATTTATTGTAAGAGAAGTCAGTATGAAGAGCAGGAGCTACACATGTATAAAGGTAACAGTTTTTTTGCTTTCCTTCAAAATTTGCCATCTAGTCATAGTAGGCCTACATCTATGTTTTTTTTAACTGAAGAAACAGAGCATTTGTAACCATTGTTATGAGGAAAAAAATTGCCTACCGTAATCTTAAGAAGTTCAACTTTACCTGAACTTCTATCAATAACCTTGGTAATGCCTAACTTCTTGACTTGTAATACATTTGTTTGGGAGCAGTACCTTCACCCGTCATTCTCGTTTGGTAACGACTTATCATATCTCGACAAGGTAGGAATCAGAAACAGATTGTTGTTATTGGTTGGAGTGGTTGATGTTGTAACTCACACATGGTTGGTTTGCCAGGTTTTTAGAAGTCTTCAGTTCATGTATTAACCTACATGTGTTAACCAGGGTTTATGGGATAAAAGGTAAAACTATGTACTACATGATGGGTTTGTTAATCCATTGCAGTTTAGTGTGTCAGGTTTCAGTGATGTTTAATTTTATCTTTTGATCCTGATGATGTAAATTACAAATTACACATGAGCGGTACGAAAGTTGACTTTCCCAAATTTTCATTTATACTGTTTCATTTTTGAAAGATTTAACTATAATAATAATGTAATGCTTCGTGGGAGAAATTTCAATTATTTAAACATATTTGTGGCTTACACCCAGTAAATAAGATCGATTGATCGATCTGTATTGAAAAACAAGTCAGAAAAAATCTTGGAACCAGTGGGACTTGAAAGATTGGAAATTACAAATAACTGTTGCCAATTTCAGGAGGAAAAGCATATCCTTTATGGGTTGTACAGGAATCTGAGTGGTTGATGTTATAACTCGCACATGGTTGGTTTGCCAGGTTTTTAGTCTTCAGTTTGTGTATTAACCTACCTAACCAGGGTTTATGGGATAAAACGTAAAACCATATATTTACGATGGGTCTGTTGAACATTTATGTTCTAATTGGAGTGGTTGAATGTCTAACATCCATGATTGGTAATTGGGGTTTAAAAGTCTTTAGTGTTTATACTTAGCTAGTAAACCTTGATTGACAAGGTTCAAGTAGAGCTATTATGGACTTAAAAAAGAAAACATCTGCATGTTTCTACCTTCTACATATTTCAATTGATATCAATCTCTAGATATGATTGGTCTGTTCTTAGTTGGTCCATGGTCTGTCAAACAGAATGTTCTAACTTCCAAGTTTGCTAATTGTGGTTTGAAAGTCTTTAGTATTTATTCTAACCTAATAAAATTTGATTAACAGAGTTTAAGTAAAGCTATTATGGACTTTGAGTTCAACTTTGGAGTACGTAGGTCAAAGGTCAAAGGTCATAGCTCATTAAATATGCGAATCTGGTTTTCATTTGATAACTTGAGTAATGTTTGACAAATTTTAATGAAATTTGATATGATGGTACATGGTATCAAAACCCAGCCTAAGTTCAATTTCCGAGTACCGTATGTAGTTCAAAGGTCATAGCTCATTAAATATGCGAATCTGGTTTACGATCCGTATTACTTTAGTATTGTTTGACGGATTTTAATGAAATTTGATATGAAGGTTCATGGTATGAAAACACAGCCTATGTTCGATTTCGGAGTATGTAGGTCAAAGGTCATAGTTCATTATATATGCAAATCTGGTTTCCATTCGATAACTTGAGTAATGTTTGACAAATTTTAATGAAATTTGATATGAAGGTACATGGTATCAAAATACATGTACACATATATATATGTACATGTGGTTAACTTCCTTGCCTAGTAATATAATAGTATAGTACGTCCAATGGAGGTAACTTGTTCCCCTGCGAGGGGATGTTACACTTTGCGTTGACTTGTTATTGAGGTTTTACTGTTTATCAGTTCATTGTGTAATATGTCTAATCTTGTAACCTTGGATCAGTTTAAGGGATTAAGGTGGAAATATTGACGTACTGTAACAGAATGTTGTTGGGCGGAGTATGTTCTAACAACCTTGTTTGGTATGTGAGGTTTTACTAGTCTTAAATGCATTGTCTGTTGATACTAAGTGAGTATTGCATGATATTTTTAAAGTCAAAGGATTTAAAGGAAACGTCACCCCAAAGAAAAAGTGTAGGTATTGTGAAAAATGAGATATATTCCTGCCCTTTGATGTACAATATTCCTTACAAAAGTGTACATGCTTTTTATGAATTGGCAAAAATACAATAAGTCTCTCAGAATAACTAAAGTTATTTCTTGAGGTGAGGTTTCCTTTATAAAGTTCTTACATATACATGTATGGCTTCTGAAAGCTTATAACATATTTAAACTGCTTGAAGTAGTGGATATTATAACCCATTAGTTTGAATATATGGCTTTTAATTACATTCAGTTGCAGTCATCTGATGAAGAGTATTTGCATGCGAGTACAGATATCAATAATAATAATAATAATAATAATAATCCGTTTTTTTATATAGCGCTCAATACACCGATCCAACGATGTGCCTAAGCGCTTTACAGATATATATAACCACATGCTAGAATGTTTGATGATTAAAGTGGTTGCAATTAATTATTTCTTGTAACTGAGAATTTCAGTGTTAACATCATGTACACTTCAATACATTTCTTGATTTGTATTACCAAGAGGAAGTGTAAGTTCCTATCCTAGATGTGTGTACTATTGTCTTGAAAGAACTTTCTAGATTGAAACAACGCCATCTACAGTGTTTAAAAAGCCAGTCTGTCTGTATGGGCACTTCAGTTAGTTGCGCCGATGGTATCGGTTTCTATTCTAAGTGTTTTGTTAGATGTGTTTAGAATATCTTAGGAATCAAGCAGTGTTCACTGTTTTCCAAGATTGTAAAGATTATGGGGCACACACTGAAACCATTATTGAGGTTTAAATCAATTATGTACCAGACTGGTACCATTATACTGCTATGTTGTAATACTACATGTTTTATTACTGAAAGCTGGATTCCATTTTTCTTTCACTCAATTACCATTAAACTTCTTACTTATTTAATTATTGTCTACTTCTCAGAACTAACATTTCAATTTGTTCTTTAGTTGAAACTTTAATATTTGATATTTGTTAAATGCTCCTCCTTTTACATCCAATGCAGTTCCTCGTCATAAATTATGCAGTGAAACCTGCTTTAACTTTACCTGCCTATTATTAAGACTGCATCTTTTGTTTCCTTTGAAACATATTTGCTCGTTAAACCCTTTATCAAAGGTAACCTGAATATAATTGTATACAGGTTTAACCATATGTACATGCATGTAACATATTTTTGAATATTTTATTGAACATTCCTTAAGCCTCATTATCCCCCTTAAAAATAAAGGTGAATTATATAGAGAATCAAGAACTTATGAGCATGTACACATATATTTTATAATGTCATGGGTTATGTGTGTACCGGTACTAGTTTGGGTCTAATAATTAGATGGCAAGCTGATAAATCATGATTTGTTACATGTAGCTTGCCACAGACAAAGCCAAAGGAGAGAGGGGGAAAAGTGCAAACTATATTGGAATGAAATAACCTTGATATAGAATGTCTGCTTTAAATTGTTTGACCTCCAATACTCATTATAGTTAGAGTGTGTTTCAATTGAAGGCAATCAGCTAATTTACATCCTAACAAGGTGGCGTGAGCACCTCGTAATGAAACTCGACATGAGCTAGTGTATATGCAGCCAGCAGCCTGGTGGTTTGTGATACGTGTTTGTCGCGTCGCCTCTAATGACAGAACGTTTCTCTCTTTTTATTCGTGGGGACCTGTTTGCAAAAGAGGGGCAGGCAGCGTGATCCAGACGGCAGTGAAATGAAACATTTTGTGATCAAGTTTAGGATGCTGCATGTGTTGTATATAGCACAGTGTATTTTGTATAGAACAAGCTTGAGCAAAAAAAAAAAAAAAAAACAGTAATGCCACTCACTCAATTAATGTTATTATAAGTTATGAAATACATTTTGTAAAGTTAGTTAATTTATATAAAAAATACATCATCAAATGCTCAATTTAAAAAATCAGTAGTATTATATGAAAATCTTATCTACAAAATCAGCAGTATGGTATGAAAATCTTATTAGTTTTCATGCATGTTTTTTAATTGTTGCCAATTAAATAGGGGGATGCCGAATTTATTCAATACATAAGAGAAACAGGACGTAGAAACTATAAACTAGGCTACTAAGGACTTGGACCTTTTGATTACATATTAAGATATTAAAAATCAGGAAAACTAAGAATGCTTCATAGGTTGCCATTACATTATTTGCAGTGTGTATGTGCGTGTGTGTTCTGTTTTCTCTTCTTTGCTCTTTCATTCAAAATTTTGCCTTAACATGTTTAATCCCCTCATATAATTAGATAAAATATACCAAGTGCAATTTTTAACTGTATCTTTATGATAAAGACTCTCAATTTTGACGCTTTATATTCCATTTAAGATATTAACATGCTCATTGCCTTTTAGTTGCCAGTTTGAGTCTGCTAGCTAGCCTGGCGTACCCATCCCACGGCCATGAATGCTAAATAATTAATTTCCCACGACCACCCAGTCTCCATGAATGCGGCGACCAATAAATAGGCTGTATTCAATTATGTCACGTATAATGACACAGCTTTCGAACAAGCTGGCAGGCAATACACCTACATCAGATTTTAGATCCTTAGTATTTTCCCTGCCATCTGAAATTTTTGTACTTGTTTGCAATCTTGTGGAATTGCATGAGCTGACTTTATCTACACGTACGTCAGCTATTGAATATTGTATCAAAAATTTGTTTGTTAAACGAACGACTTGCGAATAATTGTGACGTACATGTGCATGTATTGGAAAGTTTCAAGCAAAAGCTATGATCATTAACGCTAATCTTTATTTCTTTAGGTAATCCTTTACGTCACAGAAGTGCATTTCAATAGAAACTGGACAAAAGTAATTCTCATAAATTGTTTACCATACAGTAGATGAAATACTTGCCCCAAGAAAATACAAAGCTACAAATTTAACCAACTGAGAATTGCATTTCCTGAATGGGATCTTCTACATTTACCTAGAATGTAGGATATGAAGTGATATAAATATATGGGTCATGACTACAAGCTTTTTTTCTGCATCCATTTCTCTTTTTTCTCTATCTTCCTCTCTTCCTCTCTTCCTGTCTTTTTATCTTCCTCTTCTTCTTTCTTCCTCTTCTTCTTTCTCTCTCTTCCTCTTTCTCTCTCTTTCTCCCACCTTTTCAATCTCTGTTATTCTTGCTTATGACATTTAAGCTAAATAACATTGTGAGCGTTAGCCTAGATATCATTGCACTGCAGAGCCTCATTTTTGGTTTCGCATTAATCGCACAGAATGTGAAAGAAGTCAAGTTTATTGACGCACAATCCCCATCGCTTGCTTTCATTCCAGTAGCAGAGTGCATGAATTGAATTTAAGCCTTGGGGAGGGAAAAGGAATCATCCTTGTAGAATTCCTCCCTACACTTACAACAGTGACTCATACTGCAAAGTAATGGCAGACAACCTCACTTTCTACATAATTGTCCATTGGATTGTGATGTATAAGGATGAGATGGACTTTTTAAGCTGTCGATGACGTATGGGAATCCACAGAAATTTGACATTCCAGAGATGATGGATTGATGGTATAAATCGTCATTCATGCATACTATAAGCAGGGTATGTTAGTTTAAATGGATGTACGTCTCGAAAGAATTTCCCGAGGGAAAGATATTCAAGATTAACTTGGCTTAACATCAAGTAATGTAACCCTATTCAGCCATTAAATCCATCAACAGCCGCCCTTATCAGACCACAGATGCCCTCTGGCGATCCAAATGTTACGAAGTGTTACGCAACGCGGCCTGCTTCCCTAAGCTCTCCAAACACTTGGTCGTAAAAAGAAGGCTTTGAAGCCATGCGAGTCACCGAGAAAATGACGTCATACTGATTGAAGATGTATATAGCTATAATATAAAAAACACACAATCAACAACTTATGGCACAAAGCAACCTTCTATTGGTTATCAAATGCTTTCGCTGTGCTCGGATAACTCTACTGAAGACGTAGCCATCTGAACCAGCGAAATCGACCAAGGAAATCGTGAGTTAGAGTGAATGCAAGTTTCTCATCATCATCACGTTCTCTTCTAATTATTGACATTTTCCGAAAGTTTCCGAAATTTTTACATAGCTAGGAAGGTAGTCCATAAGTTTATCTCTTAAAATAACTAAATGAAATTGTGTTATATATTTGCGCATTTGGTTTAATGAGGGTTAGAAGTTGTCAATTCATCACCACTTTTCACCCCGAGTACGGGCCGTCGACGCGAAAGCCGCCGTGCTCGCTGGGCTGTACATGCTGGATGTTGTTGGTGGTATTAACACACATAGCTGCAGCTGCATTACTAACCTGGCCGTGTATTAAAAGTTGTGCTATTGATTATCAACATTTCAAACACCACTGTACAAAACTCAACTGATTTCATTCAAAGGCAGTACTTTAGTGACGATTGATGATACCTAAAGAGCATTAAAATATAATTTGTTCAACTTTCCAATGTTAGAAAGAATAATTTAAAAATTAAAATTGTGAGTCTACTGTCAAACTTGCCGATCAATCGCATCGGAATGATTATGTGCATTTGTATGTTGTGAGTGTATTGACTATTCATGTATTCAAATGCTGCCTATTTACACGTACTGCAGTGCTAGTAGTCAATACGCATTAGTATCAACTATCTATGCTTTGCTGGAGTGGCCTACGCATATCGCATTCACGATGAAACCGTACATTCTGGTTCGCTGCAACGAATAAGATTTTCCGTTGATGGAATTTCACACGTGCATAACTTGTATTGGTCTCCAACTTCCCATACACCAGGCTCAAGAATCAAATCTTCCTCAAAATCAGTCAGAAAGTCTAAATCGTCGCCTACCAAATACTCTTCCCTACTGTACGCCGCTATTTTTGTTGTTAGCAGCCGATGTGTATTTCCAACAATGCATTTCGCGAGCCCTAATGTCACTCAGTTTCGGGAGTGAGATTTACGAGCTGTGCGGTCCGGGTGGGGAATTAAGGGGATTATGATAGGGGGAAAAAAGACTCTCGGTGCAGCGGACTGCTTCAAAGGGCCCTCTTAGATGCGGAATCCATTTATTACAAGCCCCTGCTATAAGGTCCTCTTCGGCAAGTCAGCAAGTCAGGCGTTTTCCATTTACAGTGTAGCTTTTTCAAGGACATGGATTTTCTAGAGCACTGAATGATACATGTTATGTCCTCAAAATGTATGACATTGTTAGTCTCCATCTGGAAGTAGAAACTGTACATGAAAATACTTAAACTTTAAGTATCATTAAATGAATTATATTACCGGTAGATATTTTGTTTTGTTTTAATTCAAACAAGTAATCTAACCTTCCTACTTTACAATAGATTTCAAAAGCACTATTTCTTGGGATAAGTTGAGGTTTTCATCTAAAGTGTCTGGGTTATCAAGATAACCAATATAAATAGCAGGGGGTACAGCTCTACTTAATCTGGACATTTTCCTGTTTTTTTTTGTATTTTCAAAACACACTCAAAAAAATGAAAAGAGAAGTTTGAGGCAAATTATTATCCAAACATTAAACTATATTTTTACCTGACAAAATATGGAGTATGATGTTAAGCAGCATAAATAAGAATGCCATTCAGCAACTTTCATTGATTTTTTTTTTAAGAATGCTAGAATTGTACCTTTGAGCCCCCTCCCCCCTAAAAAAAAGATCAGAGTTATGACATCCCTACATGTACATGTCTCTTCCCTATCTTGTATGCAAAGTTCTTGCTTCATTTCACATTTGTGTTCCCTAGCTTGCCTAAATTTGCGGTCTTCCGAATAAGTTTAATGTGGATCCCTTACCAAGACTAATGCCATTACGGAGAGGGAAACCCAGTAAAAAACAAATTTTCTAGGCAAATCCTGCTCCATTTTAAGAGGTACATCGTGCATAAAAGCCTCTCCAGGAAGTATCTCTCAAATTCCAGCTTTCTAAAAGTGTTTGCGAAGTCATCAATTCACGATACATGAACATATCCAAACCCAGGCGGGAATTCACTCAAAGACACGTCATCTCTTATTCCAAAACAAGAAAAAATAAATAAAGGGGTGCATGGATTGCAAATTTGATACATTGTGTTTCAAGAGTTTAGTCATACAAGGGTCAAACATACCAACCAGTGAAGTGTGTTAAAGATGAAACCAGTTATGGTCATGCGATTGCATTGTGAAAGAAATGTTGTGGAATCGATCAGAAATCAGTCAAAATATATTCTTTCACATGATTGGTAATAAGAGCTTCCATTCCATTTTTTGATTTTTTTTTCTTCTCAAAAACTGGTCTTTACCTTTAACCCTTGTAATGCCACCAATGCTGTTATGGACATGCTGATCAATGCTTATTTCTGGATCAAAAGACATGTTATAAAGGAACAGTGCATACAAATTATAGAGTGACTTTGCTTCATTTGATCACTAATTGTGCTTTATTCTGAATACTATGCAAACGAATACTGAAACATGTAGCAAAATTTGAAGCTGGTCGACATATATATTTAAGCAAACGTTGTGTATGGATGACAACATGTTTGTGTCAGACTTGCCTCAGACAAGTTTCATGTATTATGTTGTGTACATGTACGTACATGTATATGTACATTTGTTTTGTGTGTAATGTTGAACATGTTTTGTCAAAGTTCCTGTGAATAATTTTATGATCAAGAATCTTTGTCAGTCAGATATACTGTTCATGTACGGTATATTTTGTACATGTACTTATCAAGTATATGACCCCAATTAGTAAGACATGTGGCATGCATGAGGTTGACAAAATATCAAGTTTTTCAGATTATTATCCCGCAAAAATGAAGAAAAAAATTCTAATTGATTCTACTGATAATAATTTACTGCAGGGTTGGTATTGGCCTACCTGTATTTTTTGCAAACATTTTATTACTTGTCAATTTCCTTACTGCTAACTTCACTCATGCAGCCGGATGAACCTAGCAGTACAATTCCAGATGAGCTGCAGGCAAGTGGGATGGTTGCTTCTTAGCTTGTTTGCTGAGCACTGTTTTTTTTTCTTCTCTCTCTTCTTTAATTGCAACCATATATAGCATGTAGTTTCTCTTTTTTTTAGGACACTAAAGATGTATGTGTGTGTGTTATTTATTTGGAGTGTTGCTACTTGCTAGGTTTTATTGCGCTCTTCAAGATGTTTATGTTGATTGCATTAATTATTATGTTTCCTTTCTTTTACTTGGTTTGAAGTGGAGATTTAATGTTGATAATCAAGCATTAAAGTACATGAGTAAAACAGATTGGAATATCGGAAGTAAAGAGAGAAAGAATTATGAATTAAAAGAGGCAGGATGGGAGAGAAAAAAAAGAGAAATGGGAGAGAGAAAAGCTTTTGCAAGCTATCCTGTTGATATGTCTTGATATGTCTTGATATATTTTGATATCAATGAAGAAAAAAGTACCTTTTTCAACAATAGCTGATGATAAATATCAATATTGGGTGCTCATGGACATATATTGTACACATATAATATTGGCCTATATATCTAGGTACCATCTCTTATCACCACTTTAGTATTGTGTCAATGAAACTACCCCCCCCCCCCCACACTGTCCTACAATTAATCTAGCTATCTAGAGTAGAGGTTTTAGAGACAATTTGCAATATATATGAGAGGAGAAGTATAGAAATGATTTCATTGTCCCAACACCATTCTTTGACTATAGCACCAACTTGTTTAAGTATATACTCAATAGAATCCTTACCTCCCTCAAGAAATCAAGGCAATTACTGGTATGTCTAAAAGAAAAAGAAAACTCATTACCTTGCCCCTACTGCTGGATATGGTCTGCCTGAAAGCAAGTGAAATTGCATTTTCTGAACACAGGATATATAACAACTTTTCTACATTCTGAAACCTTAAATAGAACTTCATTCCTCTGCTCATCACATGATCCTCTGAATACATAATTAACAATTCTGCCCTTGCTCATTATCCTTTGGGCTAGTACCCAACATTGCATAAATATCTCATTTGTAACCCGAGACGGAATCTAGCCAATACGTTTTTTATAGAATCTTATCTTGCGCCAAGAAGTGTCAAGGATCACTTGGCAGGCTTCTGTTGATGAGGAACGACTTGAGTAACCCCAACCTCCGGGGGCGATGCTCCCTGGGGAGGGGTACCCTCTTCAAGTATCCATGACACTTTAGCTGTTCAGTCACAGTGAGCCTGTCCTCATCAGCTCGAGATTGCAAAATAACCCGCTAATTCAACTATCCCGATCAGAAATTATCCAGCTAATTTCCGTCTTCATCAGCCTGACATTGCAATTAGCGGAATATTTGGTCGAGATAATCATCCCAAGATATCTTGGGCTAGTTTGCAAACTATCCAGCTATTTGTCCGGTGCGTCATCACCAGCCCGAAGACTCACGCTATGCGTGAACGCTGAGCAAAATATCTCAAGCTAATTTCCCAAGCTTGAGTTTCAAGTTTCGAGGTCAATCTCGATCTGATGAAGACGCGATCTGTAACTTCAGTATTATTCCCCAAATCAGAAATAGCGGGCTATTTGGCAATCTCAAGCTGATGAAGACACGGCCTAGTGGCTGGGGTTCAGGAGTGTGTGAAAGAATCTTCACTGTTTACCCTTGAAGGTATATCTAGATTTCTGGAAATTACATGTACATAAATTGTTCTAGATTTTCCCAGATTAACAACTTTTCACTTTCCATTCAATTTCGGACTCACTTTGGCTCATTTGAATTAGAGTTTTTACATTTATGAAGTAGTATTTATTCACATTAATTTATATTATTCAGATTTTTTCTGCTTTATCATTATCTAATCATATTCTAGTAGCTACTGCATCTGTTCATATACTCATCAGTCTACACTTTTAGCTTTCATTATATTAACAATGCATCTATTGCTTGCAATATTTATTTTCCTTAAATTTTTATATTGAAAAGTATTATAATGCATTTTTTTGCTTATTGAAATTTAAAATGTTTACCTGTTTCAGATATTCAATTAGTTAGATTGATTTGTTAATGGCTTTTCTTTCTTGAGAGTTCTATTTATGACATGAATATTGCATTTCATGAAATTTAAATATTTTTACGTTTATTCATGAACTCGAGCTGAAATGTTTGTGTCTGCATGAATTTTGATTATTTTCCATGAATTAATGATAATATCTGCTTGATAATGCGCTAAAAGATAATTGTGATTCGCTGGTGAAGAATGGATGCAATGTGTGGCTGTAATGAAAGTCAAAGGATATCAATTCAAAGATTATTCTTGTATGCAGTATGCTTTTCATGTACTGATAGAAATTTGTTATTGCAGTTTGGATTAATATACTAAATTTGAGTGCTTGTTGAATTGTGTGTGTGATTATACATGTACTTTCATGCAGTATAATTCATTTACGTATGGATTGCAAATCAGCATTTTTCTTTTTAATTTGAAATGCTAGAATGGTATTGTGTACCTGTTGATTTAAACGGCATTGTGTCTGCGAGGGGAATATCACGTTGTCACAAGGTTCCACTCAATACCAAGTAAACGACATTGGCCTCTTGGAGATGAGATAATTCGTCGCTGTTTTCACGAAGTGACGGTAGTGAAAAAAAAATGCATTCACTTTGCGTTACGATTTTCCTCACTACCGTCACTTCGTGAAAATAGGGACGAATTGTGTTAAGCAGTGATGGGGCATGCCTAATGCAATTCAACTGTTCATCACAGAGTGGTAGAGAGAAAGAGAGTGAGGGGTAAAGAAAGAGAGAGAGAGAGGTAAATAGAGAGAGAGAGAGGTAGAGAGAGAGAGAGAGAGAGAGAGAGGGGGGCTGCCTGAAGTATGCATTATAAGTGGAAAAACATAATCTCCTTTGATATTATCCTTGAGTTGCCTCTATGGTACAGAAGGTGAGAGAGAAAGAGAGAGAAAGAGAGAGAGAGAGATGGGGAGGGGAGATGGGAGATAGGGCTGCCTGAAGGATGCATTGTAAGTGGAAAAATATAACATCTCCCCTTTGATATTATCCTTGAGTTGCCTCTATGGTATAGATTAGAAGATTAGAGAGAAAGAGAGAGAGAGAGAGAGGTAGACAAAGAAATGGACTTGTAGGATACACTGCTATTTATAGTGGAAGCATCTCTTTGAGTTATCAATCATACAGAATGAGAGAGGAGGGAGAAAGGGGACAGTGAAGAGACAGGGAGAGAGAGGAGAAAAGTGAAATAGAGAGAGAGAGAGATGAAGAGGGAGGAGGAAAGTAAGAGATGGGGAGAGAGAAATACATGGAATTCAAGATCAAACACCTCCTTGAGGTGCACATAGTAATCAGTATAGAATGAGAGAGCGAAAGAGAGAGAGAGAGGAGAAGGGGCCTGAAGGTTGTATCGCTATTCATAGATGAAGCATAACATATCTGCTTTGAATATTACCCCTGGGATTCCTCTATGGAACGGCTATCAGGTTTCCGAAAAGAGCAAGCCTCTAGAGGGAGGGACAGTTACGCGCAGACCACATCTTAAGACAGAAAAAGTCATAGATCACCAAGCCTTTGCCAAAGTAACGGATTGAACTCTTATCTGACACAACCAGAAAATGAGAGAGTAGAGGGATGGGTCTTACGAGGAGTTTGTGGCGTTGCGGTAACCCACCATGGGGACACTCCCCTAATGCATTGTTTTAAATTAACGAGGTTTAGCCGCTCGCGTCCCATTTGCACTGCCCTTTTCAGACACATTATTCACGGTCACATAATGAGCTGAGCCGGAAATCCAGCCTGATAGCGCTACTAGTGGGTGCTGAATCTCAATTAGTTGCTTGTTTTCTTATGCTGCTAGCACACACTGGATACTGTGCAAACATGGATGCCATGGATCAATTTTGGTGCAAAGATAGCTAATGGTGCTGTGATATTTGTATCATACTATGTCTTCTCTTTTTTTCTTTTCTTTTCCCTGTCTATCTTCTGCCTTTAATGATTCTCTTTATATTGCATTATTTATGTAGATCCATCCCATTTGATTTATATTCCCAGCTTCTCTCTCTCTTTCTTTCTCTCTCTCTATCCATTGCACTCTCTCTATTGTGCCATTCACGCGGTGTCGCTGAATCAATATATTGATCAAACATATTTTTGTCTCTCCTGGTTCTTTATACCTCAGAATCGGGTTTGTATCAGCTTTTTTTTTCACACACAAAAAACTATTACCTTTACCTTTACCCGAGATTCTGGAAGAATGCTGTGTTCTCAGCAGTCGGGCTTCCAGTTCAATTTCATTTTCATCCTATAGAAATACTGAGGAATTCTGGGGAAATTCAAATTAGAATTCAATCTGTTCAGAACACTGCTCAAAGTCAATGGTAATAACTTCACATCTACCTCGGATAGTAAATATAACATGTACCCCTCCCCCCACCCCACCCCCCCCCCACATACACACGCACGGCTGCTCCTATTCCTTAGTTATACTGGCTGCTTATTGCATCTGTAACAAGTAATAACATGAACATCCCTAACCCTCCTCTATTTCTCTCTCTCTCTCTCTCTACCCCTCGTTCCCCTTTCTCTCTACCCCTCGTTCCCCTTTCTCTCTCATTCCCCCCTTTCTCTACTTTTGTCTATGTATCTTCTCTCTCTTCTTTCTCAGTCTTTCCTCTCCCTCCCTCGATCTCTCTATTTCTCCACTTCTCTCTCTTCTTCTCGTTGTCTCTTTCTTCCTCTCTCTCTCTCCCAGTTTTCTTTCCCTCTCATCCCTTTCTCTCTCTTTCTCATTTCTCTTCCCTCCTCCATGCCTGGATCGCATATATTCCATCTTGGTATTGATACCTTCACCCATCACACACTCGCTCGCTCCAGGACCTGCTTTCCTGAACCTAGGGCACCAGACAAAGCAGCACAAGAACCCCCCCCCCCCCCCCCTGCGCCGCGCCTGCGCAGATGACCTTGAGGGAGCCAAGGTCAATCCCATGCAATTACTGATTACTCCCAAACAATCAATAATTTCTCACGGATGAGGCGATAACTTGTGACTGATCGAATCCCTGCGCCCCTTCTCTCATGCATGCATACATGCATGTAGATGATGTGGATGAATCTAGTCGTGGTTGAGCCTGCCATGATTGTTCAGTGTTTAATCCTTTTGGATATTCTGCAATGGGAGCTCAGTCTTGGTATATTGATTTTCTGTTTACCAATGTCCCTCACTTCTAAGAGGAAATCTAGAAGTTGAACCTAGTTTGAAGAGGGTCTTTGAGACGAACTGTTTGTGAGAAAGTGTGCCTTTACATTGAATATTAATAATACCTCCATAGAAATCAGTTGAGTCTAGAGTCTGATATGACTCGAAGGGTTGTATTAATCTGTCTTGCCAGATAAATAGATTTTGCGCAGGAAAACATGTCTTTTGACATACACTCACCTAATAAGCAGATGTACATACCAGTAATATATTTGTAATATTTTTTAAAGAGAATCAGCAACTCCCAAAGCATGCTATGCACTGTATGTGCATATGTGCAACTTTACACCAAAATTAAAGATAAAAGCAAGTTCTGGTAAAAAAAAAAAAATGAATTCTCACAGAATCAAACGAAACTTACACTGAATGTTCAAGATTACAAATAAATGTCATTTGCCAAATAATTTTGGTAGAAAATGTATACTGGCTGAGTAATGAACATAGAAAGATTAGGCAATCAAGGTTAGTAGCCCCGACACCAATTGTGTAGTCCCATATACATCTTTCTGTGTACAGTGCTTGTTACCTTACAAAGACTGGGCCAAATTTATTATGATTTTGATGACTCTAGAACTTTGCAGTACACACCAATACTTACATGCTACATGATCAACTTTTTCTAATCCATTCCACACCTTTTCTTTCACAATGCAATCAGATGACCAGAACTCACCTTTATCTTTAAGGTTTTGGCTTTATATTGGTGTAATCCCTGATACTGTGGTTTACCTTCAAATTGGCAAAACCATCCTTAATTCTCTCTTGAATTCTCTCCTGTTTCCCTTTTGAGCTTTTCCCTGCCCACAATGTTCCTCATTAATTGGATGACATTTTGCAGTTCTGCATGTCTTGTGTGGTGGTATGTCGCTAAAAGCCCCACTTCATCATAGCCAAGTTTAGATGACAGGTTATATAATGCACTCTAAATCACAGTCTCCTTGCTGTATTTTTCCCCTTCTTTTTATAGCTTGTTCTTTGTTAGATTTTGTATCTTTATATCTGCTGCAGGTTTGTGGTGGCTTTGAGTAGGAATGTAAAAGATTAAACATTAAACTGTTTGTGTATTTACATGTCAGTTTTCCCAGTTTCCATTTATTTATCTTTCTCTCTAACTCAGTTTTCTCATTTTTCTGTTCCATCCTCTGTATCTCTTCTGTTGTATCTTTTGTCTTACCCCCCCCCCCCCTCTCTCTCTCTCTCTCTCTCTCTCTCTCTTTCTCCCTCTTTCTCCCTCCCTCCCTATATCTTTCTCTGTCTCACCTCTCTCACTCTTCCTTGTCTCCCTTTTCATCTGTTTATGTTAACTGTCCCCTTTTCTCTCTTTCTCACTTTATCTCAAGTTGCCCTTACTTTGACCCCGTTCTCACTCACTTCGTTGGAGCGCTCTGGAGCGCTCTAACTAAGACCCGCTCCTCAGGAGCGGTTCTTAGGTGAGTGAGAACGCTCAAAGTGGTCCAGGAAGCGGACTTCTGGACCGCTCCAGAAGTCCACCTTCCGAGGTGGTCTTGAGGAGCGGGTTTTTTGGAGTTTTTTTTTTTTAAGAGCGCTCCAGAGCGCTCTAACGTGCAATGTGAACGGAAAGCGTACTTTGAGCGGAAGTGAGCTAGTGACGTTGCGTGCGAAACATGTAGTACGGTACATACGGTTTGGATTCCGCGCGCGAAAAAATTGACCCGCCTACCTGAGCTGCCATAGCAACAAGACCACTTTGACTCGTGGAGCGGTTTGAGCCATAAAAACTGCTCGGAGTGTGAACGCTCGCAAACCGTTCCTCAAGACCCGTTCCTCTGGAGCGGTCTGGAGCGGTCTAACTTGGAGCGCTCTCAAAGTGAGTGAGAACGGGGTCTTTCTATTTGTTTTTCCTCTCTATTGCTCTCTCTCTCTCTCTCTCTCTCTCTCTTATTATTATTACCCCCTCCCCTTCTCTCTCTGCAATGATAGAAATGAAAAGCCCAATGGCTTTAATATAATTTCATTATAAATCTCTTCATTATATCAGACATTCCCTGTGGATCTCAATCCATCTGCTAGAAATAGATCTGACTGTACATCCATCCACACGTACATATCTCACACATAATGTTCATCTGCCCATTTTCCTTGCTTTCCTATCAGTGGAAATGAACATTAATGACAATAGTGTGGTTTTTGTGCCATCATCACGATCTCATCTTGTATATTGCAGATTAACCCTTGCAGTGCCACCACATTTACAAACATGTGTCATAAATTATATGTAGTGAGAACAGTTTACAGTTAAAGCACCCTTCTCATTTGATATGGACATTGTCCTGTGATATGTAACTTAATAAGACATCAACCCATTTTTATTTTCAAGGAGATAGGCAGGCTCTAATTTGTCTATTTTTTTGTTATACATTATGTTAAAATCATGCATTTTAAACCATGTACAGCATTAAAACGGTTCAAGATAATTTGGACAAAAAGCAACTTACATCAGACTTATTGGGTGTGGATGAGAATAATGCCATTGCAAATGTCTTTCAAGGAAGTAGGAGGTTTTGTAATACACACCATACCTTGTAATGGAAACAATATGGGGAATGTGAAAGATGTTATTTTGTTTAGGGTTCATCTGTTCTATGTTTAGGGTGCTGGATGAAAGAGAAGCAATTAGGAGGGGAATATATCATTCAGACAAAGAACAAAGATAGTTCTGGTAAAGTAGAGTGGGAATAATTGCGGAAGAAACTATGACGGTTCAGTGATTTATGGCTTCCTAAATGTATTTCAAAAATCCAGGATATAAATTTAAAGTTTCATTTCCAAGGAAACGTGATTCACTCCACTCTTACCTTATGTATTTATAGTTTTATGTTCGTAGTTCACTGCCCATTTAATGAAAGCAAATGTTTTATAGAGGAGAACCTGTAAAGTATCTGTTTTAGTCTGTATTCCTTTGAATGATCGATACCATAACCACAAGCCCTAGGGTACTGTCACTACTGTGTCTAGTAATAAACTGAACAGAAAATGGAGCCTATTAACTTTTCCAAGGAAGTAACTGCCAAACAAGATTGTCGTCTTTTAGTGATGCTTAACGACTATGGGTAAGCATCTTATTCTCCATTAAAAATTCAGCTTGTATGTATAGCTTGAGTAATGAGTATAGATGTATGAATTCAGGTTTTTTGCAGATTATTTTTCTCTTTCTCAGTCATTTTGCTGTCTATGTTGAACTGGTTCTTTATTCACTCTAAGGTTTAAAAGATACTTGTAGGTTTAAGTTTAAGGAATGCACTTAGTGCTTTTTTATGCAAACAAAAGAATTTCAATGTAATGTGATACCTATCAGCTGCTCACATTGACCTGGAATGAATTTGACCTTGTGGTGTTATGAAAATCCTTTAGATTATCTGAGACCTTGACAATGCTTCAGAATGTTCTTGAAGACATCCTTGAAGACATCCTCAGAGACATCCTTGGGTTTCACTTGGCAGCTTTAAGATATCCTCAAACTTCATCCCGGTTCAAGTTTGAACTTACAACATTACCTTTGAGATTACCCTCTCAATGTGCACCCTAGCTGCCCTCCAATTTCTTGAGAGCATGCCTTGAAGGATCATGTGTTAGATGCGACTATACCCAACAGTTTGTGCAGGGCCTTCAATCACTCATCATTCATTTCAATGGGGAACTTCTCCTTCCGCTTTTAGTTGTGAAGTACAATTAAAAAGGGAACCCCTTCCATTAATGACACCTTCTAGGATCATTTTTTTTCAACAGCTTTGAGGGATTTTTACAGTTTGTTCCCCAATAGGATAGTCTGTTGGCCCAAGTAAAGATTTTTAAGATTGCCAATTTAATGTCAAAATATGACAAATAATCATGCTTCCAGGTTTGCCAGGCAGTGGCATCTCAATAAGCATCTATATTGCCAATATGATGACATACTTTGAATAGTAATCCCTAATTTTCTCTACTTGAATGTTTCTATTTTCTTAAGAAGTTATTCATGTAAATAGGTGGATTTCAATGAATTGTCCTCCATGAGATGTGAGATGCACTTTTTTTCATCTTCTATGTTCTTAACCTCATAAACCTCTGCCTTCCACACTTCATCCTTCCCACTCATAATCCTCCTCGCCCCTCAATTTCCTCATTCCTCTTTTCCCTTTCTCTTGATCCTCCCACTTCTCATTCTTACTCACTCTCTCTTTGTTGTTTCCACTCCTAATTCTCCCCACCCTTCATGTTCCCCTTGCCCTTCATGTTCCCCCTCCCCTTCATACTCCCCTCCCCTTCCTCATCCTCCCTCTCCTCCCACCCCTCTCCGGTACAGTCAATAGACGGCACCTTGTCGCAATGCTCTGATTTTCAGCCTCTATGCTCCCTGGAAACATGTTGAGGTGTTGAGCCTCTAACACAGTGAGAATGATAGCATTCAACCAAAGTAATGAATCATGGAGGCTCCGGTGGTATTACCACCATGCTCAGACACCTTTGGTATAATGGCATCCAGCTAGCTTATCAAAACATTAAAGGAGACCTCACCCCTAGAATTCAATCTGTTTAGAACATTGCTTAAAGGCACACTGTCCTACTTGTAGCTACTTGCTCCCTCTATATAGAAAAATTCCCCAATCGGTGCCTGTTTTCTTCTTTTAAATGAAAGCTGAGTTAATGAGATAGCTACCTGTCACAGTGACCTCGCTGGCTCGGTGGGTGGCCTTATCCCTTCTGGCTGAAGTAGTAAAGCCTGCCTTTAAAGTCAATGGTAATAACTTCACATCTACCTCGGATAGTAAATCTAACATGTACCCCCCCCCCCCCATGTCATGCTAAAAGACAGTAAATGGTGCCAAGTATATTTTAATTTATTTATATCTATATTTATTTAAATGCTGAACATTATTGGCGAGAGAGAGTATATTCTTAGGGGTAGGAGGTGTAAGAAAATATAACAGCTAGCAAAATAGCCCCTTGGAATATTTGGTGCATTTTTTTTACATGATGCAAAAATACAAGGTGCATTTGGCTGATATATGTCTCTCTCTCTCTCTCTCTCTCTCTCTCTCTCTCTCTCTCTCTCTCTCTCTCTCTTTCTCTCCCTCTCTCTCTTTCTTGCTCTCTCTCTCTCTCTCCCTTTTTAAATCCCTAATGCTGGTATAGAACTGCCTCCATGATGCAGCAGTGTTGATGATCTCCTCCTGACCATATTACATTTTCTACTGATTTCAGTTTGTCACAGTGAAATAGGTCAAACTTCACTGAGGATTTTGCTTTTTTGTCTGCCCAGTTTCCAAAATCCTAAATCCATAAAAAGCATACTGAGATAACAAAATAATTCTTTTGGGCCTGTGGAACTCTTGGGGTTGCTCTTGAGCTAAGACGCTAACCCATTTATGTATTAAATTAATCTGTGGTGAATCAGCCATGAAATCAACTGTTTTGATTGCTACTGTGCAGCTCGTTTTTGGATGCTTTCACATTACCCTGAACTTAAACAATCTTTAGTGTGTGTGTGTGTGGTTCTTTGGCACATTCCCCTTTTTTTTGGAACTTGATGTTTAAGTTGTATGAACCTTGCATGGGCCCATATATAGATATGTGTATGAGCATGTCTCATAAATCAGATTTTATACATCAAAGTTCTTTTGGTATGATAGGAGTTAACCCTGTTTAGCTCTGAGAAGATGCCATATATGTATGCTGTTTGTTAGAGAAGAAATAATTTCTTATTTTGTCAGTGAAATTACCACCAATTCGTCGCTGTTTTCACGAAGTGACGGTAGTGAAAAAAAATTGCATTCACTTTGCGTTATGATTTTCCTCACTACCGTCACTTCGTGAAAACAAGGACGAATTGTATCATAGTTTATTCACAAAAACTACTATTCGTGCATGAATAAAACAATTGAATAATCATCCAGAAATATGTTCGTGCAGGCGTAGTCCTTTCAAGGACCTTGATTTGCTGAAAAATGGTCACATCCAGATAACTGGTCTTAGTTGTCCCCCCCCCCCCCCCCCTCCAACCTGAATCAGTTAGCGTTGAGTATGAAACAAGGTTGTGTCTTTATGATCGAATGACCATACGCGAGACTGCCCTCATCATCTTCACTGCCTCTGCCTCTACCGTAAACACATGATAAAACTTCAGAAGATGGTGGCAAATACCAAAGGTGAAAAGTGGGGAACATGGTTGAATAGAAAGTGATTCATGGATGAAATTGTAGAGCGAGCAAGCCCTGGCAACCAGCCTGGGAATCTTTTATGAAGGGGAGGAGGAGATGGAGAGAGGTTTATTTATATATTTTTAAGGTGATGCAGCTTTTGGAGTCGATCATGTTTGATGATGACGAATTTGTGATGGTTTTATTGTTGTCGTTGAATGGAGAAGGAAAGTCAAGTGGAATAACGATGCTTTTGAAGATGTATTTGTTGATTTAGGGATGTGTGATTGAACGTTTGCTGATTTGTCTGGTTTATATGACTTCATGACCTTAATATAGTTTCAACGATGTATAGAGATCATCATTTCTTGTGCTTTCCTTTAGAGTGATAGCTTAGACAATAACTTTTAGCCATATAAAATTGCAGCTTTGCATGATAAGAATTAAATTATCTTTTTATCTATCTACAGATTCAAGATAATCCCATATAGTGTATTAGATGAAGCAGATAAATGCAATTGCAAGGTTCATGAAAAGTTGAAAGAAAAAATAACAGTTTGCATAAAAGGTACTCCTGCTGTTTATACAAATTCTATGAATTTACCCTACTTTTTCATGGCCAGCAAGCAATTTTAATTTTAGGAAATTCTATTCGCCTTTTGATGTACACTAGATAAATAAAGAATAGATGAATAACAATATGTCAGTGTTACATGTATATGGATGTGTTCATCTTGATTGAGGATGCAATGTGGAATTCAACATTTGGAAGAAAGAGAACATGTTTTAGATAGTTTACTTGGAGCATACTTAATAAACCGCGAAAACTAATCAGAGGCCCATCAATATTAAGTGAAAGCAATTTCATCCTGCTGTTTCATTTTGTTTTCATTACAGGAAAAATGTGTTATTATCACCGTCAAATTGTTACCGTTTGTGACAAATTGCTTCACTAGCTCTAGAGATCGATGGCAGTTTTCCCTACTTTATCCAAATACCAATTTCTCAGCAATTTTACATTTATTTGTGGGCTGAAATTGCTTATCGAATTTGTTATTCTAAAATCATTCTTGTGAAAATGTTTGTGACAAATGCTTTTCGGTAGCAATTAGAATTCAAGGTTTAATTTTACATGTTATTGGATACTATGATGAAACTGCTATAGTTATTGGGAAAGTTGTGATTCATTTGTGAGAAAATATCTACTCTCCTATAATCTTTATTAACACATGAATTATTTGAAATATTTCAGAGCCATGTCTCATTTATGTGATTAATCAGAAGGGTAATGAAGTCATGCAATATTCATACTGGACTCAATTGGAGAAAGTAGAACATTTTGTCTCTGTAGAAAACTCATCTTTTCTGTAACATATGAAACAATACATTTTAGACGGATGAAATGAAAACATTTCATCTCTCCCAATTTTCCTTTCATATCTTGATCTGATCATACCTTTTCTCCATGCTAGAGAAATAAGAACATTCTTCCCGCTTGCGAAAAGGACCTGTTTTTCCCTTCCAAAGGGTAATGAAATCATGCATTTTTCAGACAGAGAAATGAGAACATTCTGTTCCTTTTTGTGGAGGACTTGTTTCTCTCACCACATCTTAATCAAGTCATGCATTTTTTAGGCTTGATAAATGAGAACCTTCTGCTCATTTATTTTGAGGACTCATTTTTTTCCCTTCATACCATAATAAAATGCACTTTTCAAATTGGAGAAATATCATATTCTGCCCATTAAGTGAAAATGAAATTCGACCCAAGTCGTGAGATGAATTGAAAGATATTGGACAACATGACTAGAATTCCAGACCAACATTTATTATTTGAGAACATTGATGAAAGCAGAATTCAATCAATGTAGGGTGCTTTTGAAATGATAAAATGAAAACTGCAAAAAATTATGGTCAGGCCAAACATTCAGGGTTGCAAGTTTGCCGGGGAAAACATCTCCTGTTGTTATATTTCTGCATAAATGATAGTTATGAGGGGTATAGGAGACTTTTCTTCTTCTTTTTTTTTCCTTTTTTCTTTCTTTCTTTCTTTCTTTCGCTTACTTGCCAGAGATATTACAGACCTGTGCCCCTCTCCACACAAAAATATTCTGACAAAAGCCCTTGTTTTGCTCAGTAATGAATTACGACTGTTGATAATTTTTCAGCAAGGCACATTATTGTTTTGTTTTTTAGTGAACAAAAAAGAAGCCAAAAATCTTTTCTTTTACATTTGTAACTCTGTAATGTGTTTTTCCCATAATCATTCAGGCATAATATAAGTGCACATTTTAGGAAGGAAAAAAAACCTCCTCTCACAGATCCCTATCTATACATAAGACCCTCTCGTGACTGAAATGAAAAGCTTACACTTGCGGAAGAAAGCGAGGCACCGTTTTGGTCGGATTGTGGTAAAGACGAGCAGAGAGGAGGCCTACTGATGAAGTTACTTCTCTAAAATAAGCATTGACCTTTGCTTGATGTAAAAATAGCAGGCAAAAACAGACATCCGATCATGTGCGCATCATTCGCTTGATGAAATTGCACATACAGTGTACTTGTTGAGCTATGCTGCGCCCCTGTGCTCTGCAACCTTTTCTCCTTATCTCTTCATCCATCCAATCACCCTTTTTTCTTCAGGACAGAAACGTGGAATGGTAGTTTGTGGGCACAAAGCCTTGTTATTTATAATAAACTTTGTAGAAAATTAAGCTCCTTCAGGGGCCTTAAAGATGAAATTGAGTTCTGATCATGCAATTGCATTGTAAAAAGAAACAGTGTGGAATCTGAAACAGTTGATCATGTAGCATACAAGTATTGGTGTGTACCGCAATGTTCTGGAATCATCAAAAGGATGAGAAATTTGGCCCAGTCTTGGTAAAAGTAACATGCACTGTACACAGAAAGATATATATGGAACTGCATAAAAATGTGGCATAAAAATGTGGTCCTTATTTTTAAGCTGTTACATGTCATATTTAGAATATGATGGCATTTGAAGAGCCATGCTTTTCAGGGAACATTTTTTATCTGATGTTCTTCCACACTTGCATAATAACAGATGAAAACGCTCACAAATTATTTGTAACGCTCCCCAGAACTTTAATGACACATTTAGTTTAAGCTCAAAGCCTTTATGTAAACTTGTTTAAAATCCAGAAAGAGTCTGTGCCATCAAAATGCAGACTACAAGGACGTTTCAAGGACTTGAAATTCAATTTAGTCGAAAAGGGATTTTAATCCCCAAAGTTGCAGATACTTGATGTATAAAAGCAACTTGATCATCCTCTCCTACACTCGCTTGCCATTTTAAGTGTTTGTGGCTTGCATGCCATGAAGGAGGTGCTAGAATTACAGTAAGCTCCAAATTGATCATTAACTTTACTATCGCTCATACTTTTCCAGCCAAGCTGCTATGCTATTGATTTCCCTAGACCTCCTGCTTCCAGTAATTATATGCTATTATATTCATCTGTGACAAGGTTAGTTTCAAATTATTATATGATATACATTTGTATATGTGTAGGAAATGCTGAAACTGAACAAAGATAAAGAAAACAAGTTCTTGTTCTTGCCTCTCAATGTCATCTTCAACTAGTATGCAACATTGAATTACCAATCGGCAGTACTCTCATCTCCCCCTCAGTTCACATGTACATTACTTGGGAGTAGCCTTTTCTGCTGATGGTAAGATGACCCCCCCCCCCCCCTCCCATGTTGCACAAGTTTGCAGATCATCAGAAATCTGTGGAGGATCAGGACATTCATCTGCACACTAACTTGCCAAACAGCTGTCTGTGCATAGTGTTCTCAAGTCTGGACAACTGCAATGCTCTACTGGAATCAATCAAGCTGATGTTAATCGATTGCAGGCAGAGAGTACAGAATGCTGCTTCGATCTAGACTTGCGTACCACATTCATTTACGTTCTCATCCTCTGTGACAAGTTCATCACAGAGGATAGATTCTCCTACTTACTTCTCCTACTAGTCTACAAAGAGGTTAACAAATGAGCACCAAGTATGTTGAGGAGTGTCTTGTACGTGTGACGTTCTCATTCATGGCACACTTGTCTAGCACCGTTAGTGACCTTCATTTAACCACTCAACAACAAACTAGTTGGTGATGCAGCATTCTCCTCTACTGCTTCCAAACTCTGGAACAGTCTCCCTCCTCAACTGAAATCATTACCAGCAGTAGAACAATTTATCTGAGTTTGAAGACATACTTGTCTGAAACCATATGCATTCATTGAACTCATACTGTCACTGCTTCGTATATATATTGTAACTTTTAACACTGACTCATAGATGACATCTCAAAGGGCTATGTTTCTAGTGGAAAAGGCACTATTATAAATGGCAACTATTATTGTCATTATTATTATCTCTCAGTAAAAGAATGTAAGATCATTTTTCACGCATAGTTAGCATGAACAAGGGCATCTCAATATTAAATACACATGAAGCATAAACAGTAAATCACACATGTACCCACATGTGAAACGGCAAATGTCAAATCTTCGTAATAGTCTCATAGTGAGCTTCATTTGATTTAGGTCATTTTAATGGTTATAATTGTTTGTGCAGACACAGGCATGCATGCTCATTTCTGCATTTCTCTCGTTCAGTATCCACTAAACAGAAGTATATTTTTAGTTGCCATTATAAAGTGATGAAGGGGATCCTAATCAAATGATTGGTTTAGAGCCTACACATGACCAGGCATTTATTTTGCCTAACACGTAATTTTACTCATTATTATTATTATTTTCCTTCTTACAATTATCATCATTATTATTGTTGTTATCAACATAATCAGTATGTCTATCATATCTGTAAATAATATTAGTGTATGAGTAGTAAATAGTATTTATAATGAAAAATTGGGGGAAATTGAAAACCTTTCCCTGTAGGATGTTTACTGCTAAGGAGCACTCCTTCATCATATCCAATAACAAACTTTCAGTGCCATTCAAATATGTTGGTAATAACACTGCATATTGAATAGGGATGGGATGCATGCCGGTTGGTATTCATATCCCCAGGTCCTCTTGAAGCGTGATATGTGAGGCTGACATTTACTGAGCGAGCATGGTCTGCCGTACGTACTCCCAGCTGACTGACTCCCAGCCAGGCAGATCTACAGGTCTAGCTGTCTCTCTTCATTCCTCCTAGCTCAGCTAATATTCCATGGAGGATTGGAGAAGATGTAAATATTGATGGAGTGTGGGACAGCTAGAGACTGAGAGGCAGAAAGAGAGAGAGAGAGAGACCTTTCATAACGCCAACCCCATCCCCACCCCACATACACTCACATATGTATGCACCCACAAGTTTACAAGTCTGTCTTTGACATATCCTGGATTTATATTATATGAGGCATTTGGGAAGATAAAAAATAAGGATAGAGAGATAGGCAACTAAAGACAGAGTGCCTGAGAGAGAGAGAGACAGAGACAGAGAGAGAGGGAGAGAGAGAGAGACCCTTTAAAGGTAATACAAAGTTTTGGGAAATTTTGAAAATTGGGTGGATAGTGAATCTTTACAATTTTGAGATATTTGGATGCCCCTGTGGATATATTATAAGCACTAAAAAAATTAGCCCCTAAAACACTTCTGTTCTCGAGAAAAATTGAATATAAAAATTTACCGGTGCTCCCGGTAAATTTTGATAAATTTCAAATAGCGCCTATGGCCGTACAATGGTAGTTGCTACCATGAAAATCTCAGAATATGTAATTGTGATATATAATTTCCAAACGGGAATAGCTAATCGGTCGATTTTAGTCAAGAAACATTGTTTCATAGCTAAATTAATATCTTGACCTTGAGAGGGAGCTATACAATATAAAAAGTTTAGTATTTATAATTTCATAACTTCAGACTCGATTTCAACCGCGACAACGATCAATGAATATTGTAGGAACGCATATGCTTCCAATATTTTAATTTGAACAGAATTCATGACCCCATACCAAAACTTTGTAATACCTTTAAAGACCCTTCAGATGTCCTCCCTCCCCCTCCCCACATACACACACATTTTCATGCACCCTCACACACTCAAGCACATATTTTTTTATTAAGTCTACACTCTACAGGTATGTCTTTGACTTATCTTGGCTTTGTGCTTCGTGGAGGATCTGAGAAGATGAAAATATTGATAGAGAGGGAGAGAAAGCTAGAGACAGAGTGGTAGGAAGAGAGGGAGAGACAGCTAGAGACAGAGTGGTAGGAAGAGTGGTAGAAAGAGAGGGAGAGGAAATGAGCTCCCTCCCTCTGGCCTCCCACACAGAGGCATGCACATTTGTTAAGTCTACAAGTTTGTTTTTATCATCTTGTCATCTAAAGAGGATCAGAGAGATGAAAATATTGATATAGAATATGTGAGATTGAGACAGGTACTAGAGACAGTGAGAGATGGACATTACTAGAGATTCTACACTGAAACAAAGAGGGAGTGAGAGCCAATGAAAAACTTCTTCATTTCTCTCCCTCATTTCTCTCCCTCATTTCTCTCCCTCATTTCTCTCCCTCATTTCTCTCCCTCATTTCTCTCCCTCATTGCTCTCCCTCATTGCTCTCCCTCATTGCTCTCCCTCATTGCTCTCCCTCATTGCTCTCCCTCATTGCTCTCCCTCATTGCTCTCCCTCATTGCTCTCCCTCATTTCTCTCCCTCATTTCTCTCCCTCATTTCTCTCCCTCATTTCTCTTCCTCATTTCTCTCCCTCATTTCTCTCCCTCATCGCTCTCCCTCATTTCTCTCCCTCATTTCTCTCCCTCATTGCTCTCCCTCATTTCTCTCCCTCATTGCTCTATTGTCTACTCTATAAGAGAATAAGGGGAGATGAAATTGTTGGTAAAGAGGAAGTGAGGTAATAATGGATGAAAAGCACAGAGAAAAAACAATCAAGAGATGTAAATGAAAAATTCTGACCCTTTTATAACAAATAATTATTGTGTATTTTAGGTGCTTTTTGGATCTAAAATTTGAAAGTGGGCAGAAGAAGATAATTAAATGAGGCTTATTTTCTTCTGATTTATACTTGAAAGAGCACTGGCTAGATGTGTGCCCCTATCCCTTAAATTGAACAAGGTTAGAGGAACTTACAAAGTGTACAATCTGTCACTCTTCATATTCATTCTACTTCATGTGTTTATTGCCAAAGACATTTATCAGTGAATATAAAAGTATGCAGGAAGGAAAATGTTTCATTTGAATGTTCCTGTGAACTTGATACAGAGAATCTCATTCAATAGATATATGTCTGTGACAAAACAAGTATCAACGGCATGCAAGACGTGGGTTGCTAGTGGGAGTTTGTATCCCATCATGCATTGTTGATTTAGCTGTCGTCTGTTGAACTCTTCCGACAGTGTTCTTAGAAAGGATGTGCACTTTCCCTCTTCCTTCCTTTCTCTCTTCCTTTCTTTCAATTTCACTCTATTTCTTTCTTCCACATGTCCTTCTTTCTGTACTTCTCTTCCCCTCTTTATTTCTCTCTCTCTCTTTCTCTCTCTTTTTCTCTCTCAGCCCTCTCTCAGCAATCATTGTGTTACATATTTATTCAGTAAGGCAAATCTCAAATATATTTACTGAACAGTAACAGCATATGGACTGGCAAGTCTAAATTCATTTTCAGCATCTGACAAGTTAATGATTGAAATGTAGATATTGTATCTTTTGACATGTGCAAGAGTGCAAACAAATTCATACAGGAGGGGTAACATCACCAGTTTAATGGAAAAGATACATGTGGCATGAATTTTAATGATGTATACAGATGAAGTACATGTGAGCATAAGAAAGTGGAAAGAGGAAGCAGAGGGCAGGAAGTTATTATAAAATATGGATGACTTAATGATGACATGGCTCAGGAAATAATACTTAAACTCTTCGTGACTTTTGCCTCATCGAAAATATGAAAAATAAAGATAAGATGGGGTGTTTAAAAAAAAGGAGATAGAAAGGGAGAAGTGAGAAAAACGGCTGTTTACGAAAATACAAAACATTGCGGCATTCTGCTGTACTTTCTGTATGGACTAATGAAATCATCAGTTCCAATATACCCATTACCTACCATTACTTCTGGCATAACTCCTGTGTAATGGAATGGAACATTATGGTTTAATCATGTGAGAGGAATTGGGAGGTATGCTTTATAAAGCAAGACTTCGTTACCAACATCGGAGGGGGAAATGCAGGCCTCTGTGTGCGTGTGTGCATCATATTATGGCCGGCCTTGTTATTCTTTAGTAAATCTGGATGTTTAGTCCTCTGGAACTAATGCACGTAAATGAAATATGAGCCCATGCAAAGTATGAATGGTATATGAGCTTGTTAATTAATTTTTCAAATTGGCAATGCATTAGGCAGTTCATATGTCACGGAAACGAGGACTCATATGGATGTTTTTTTTCTCTGAAAGTTACTTTGCATTCTACAGTTTGCTTGAGAAAATTAGTTTGCAGTTCATGTTTAGCAAATGGATTTTGAAGTTGACTGCTTAGACTTTTATGAAGCTGCAGTTATGCAAGCCTTTAAAAAAGATTGACATAAGATAGCAGTTGAGTGATGATTTCTTTTTCTAATACATAATGCAGAGAAGTTTTTTCAGACTCGCAGAACCAAGACAGGAGCTGTCAATTAGTGATGATGATTGGAAGATGATTGAAATGTACCAGCTAGCTAGGTCTCTAATCTTTGATTATTGTTGTTGCAAGTTTGGTTTAACAGATGTTGATTAATCAGTCGTTGTTTAGCCTTTAAAGCCTATCTGCAATAGTTTGGCTAGGAGGGATTAGACCTCCCTGCATAGTCACTGGCACGTGATAATCTCATCAAGTCAGCTCTCAATTAACATAAGAAAAAGGGGACCATGGGGCACCAATGGTCACCGATTATGCAATGTTTGCTATATAGAGGGCACAGGTAGCTATTAGTAGTGCAGTGGGGCTTTAAGGGACATTTGTTTAAAATGTTCAGCTTTCACTTCACATTACATTTGACTCCCCTTCCATGTGTGTCAGTTTTTTTTAATTGTATCATTTTGGAGGGGATTTACAGATATATTTCATCAATATCTACAATCATGGGTAGATGTGAAATGATTATCTTGATGAGTAGTCATCTTGCAGAAGATAGAGAAAAAGTATGATAATTTTTTTAAATATTTCCACTCACTGTCTCTCTCTCTCTCTCTTTCTCGCTCTCTCCCTATGTGTTATTCTAGGACTTTGTGCCTGATGTCCTGATGGAAGACGCCGAGGCCGGAGAAGGGTCAGGTACAGCTCAGACAGGGATCAGAGGTCAACAGGCGTACGGTACCATGGACCACGGTAGCGAGCACATCTCATACCAACCTCAGGTAGACACAGAATCATCCGAACAAGAGGAATAGGCTTGATGCAGCGACCTGATCCAGCTTCCAACCCTATACAGTACAGGCCAACATCCATCACATTATTGGCTTTTGAACCTACATCCTGTGTGCTTCATTTTATACAGTAAGACATGCCATTTATAGTATTTGCTTTTTCTCTCTTAAATGACTTCTATGGACCTAGTGAGACTATCGAAAAAATGAATAGCATTCCAGAAAGAAGAGTATACAAATTTTCATAATAAATCAGATAGTCTTGACTCTTGATGTGTATCTCTTAAGGAAGAAGCTTTCCGTAACTCAGACTAATTAGATCAGCTACATTATCTGTGTGTGAATGAAAAACAAATTAACAAAATGGTTTCAAGATAATTCTCTCCTGCCAAGCCTCCTAACATTGAGAGGATCTCTTTCTTGCAATGCTTGCCAAAGTAACAACCGAATTAGGAAACGCAACTTTATGAATAAGCCTCTAAACCAGTATGATTTTCTCTGGATTTGTTTTATGCCGATTGGAAATGGGATGGTTTAAAGAGATCCGCAAAAGAAAAGGGTAATTAATCATTTCCAGCACATTTGGAATATGTTCATTCATACAAATATACCATTTCAAGGTTAGAAAATGAAGGGACTTTGTTTTGTCTGTACCTGAGATGTTGCCAAGTGACAGGTATTAGGGTTTGCATAGGAATTATGCAAATTATATGCAAATTGTATGCAAATTGCATCAAGCCTTCTTGGTTGTGTATGGTTGAGGTTGGAAGTAGGCCTACAGTCAAGCTTATTCCATCCAGGATATGAAGAAGAAATAGCAATGTAAAGATGGCAAGAGTTTCCATACTTAAAGAGAATAGCTATAGTCAGAATAGATACGTCTATATTTACAAGTATGTAGTAAGGTATGACATTATGTAAGAAGTATAAGAATAAATTCAACAACGGTTATGAATGGATATGTATCTGTATATTGGAAAAGATGTATGTTATGTGGGTGTTGCAATATTTATGTTTATGTGTGTACAAAATATAGAAATATATATTACAATGAGAAGTTGATACAAGTGGGTAAAATATTATTGTTATCATATTTTTCAAGGCAAACATTTCTCTTTTTAATATACTGAGAGAAAATCCTTATATATTTCTGAGCTTTGAGACATATCTAAATTCAATTGAAAACTACTGAAGTATACTTGAACCCTGTCAGAGACACAAGGAAGGAGCTTGGTTGTGACATCACAAAACCGTCTCCAATTTCTCTTACTTTCAAGAGAGTTGCATTTTCTGTACATATCAATACTGTTTAGTGTTTGGAATGTTGTTACCTCTCTTTTCTTCACCTTTATTTATACAGTGCAGGTGTCATTAACAGTGCAATTATTATGTTTTTCATTAATACAAGTTTCTTTCTTTGTTAACTCATAATATATTTAACACATTCAGGAGTTGTATCATCTGTAACATAAAAAAAGACTTACAATCAATGTAAAATCTATTGTATCATCCTCAGTCTATGCATTGTAGCTGTCTGTGACATAGAATCAGATATAATTTAATGTATAGGTCCAATTTTAAAGGGGATATATTTACTTGTGATAATTTATGTTACAGGGCCCATAAGTGGCGTAAATTAGAAAAATTCTAGATTTCTCACAATACATGCAAACTGATTTCAGTCATTCAAATCCATGTTTTTCACCATCCATATTTATTATTCATAATTAATTAATCATGATTTCATTGAATAGTGCCAAGTTCTGTTAGATTTATGCAGATTTAAACCAAATTTGAGGTGGCTTTAGAGTAGACAAACGTATCTACATTTCTATTCTTTGACAGGATATTTGGATGTAGTGGCAAGTACTAACCAGCAATCCCTTATCAATGGATGTTCATCTTGCATAATTATTAATACGATGTAATTTTAAAGAATTTTTTTCCAACATGTGATTGGATACTAAACACTAAACATCAGACCTTTTCATGAATATTCATATTCATTAGCAAACCGTTCATCCCTTTGATAAAGCAGGCGATACCTGAGAAGGCATCAAAAATTCATGTGCAGAGAGCAGAAAGATTTTTTGCTGTTTAATAATTGGATATGAAACACAAAGTGCTACGTTCCATAAATTTCATGGTATGAACATCTACTCTTATCGTCTTTGTGGAATTTAATAGCAAAATGCTGATTAATTTTGATGAAGCGGGCAATATCAGAGAGGACATCATTATGTGCAGAAAGCAGAAAGTTTGTTAAAAGTTCAAGGGCTTGATAGCGTGCTTGATGCATGGCTATCTCCATGAGATAGGAATCAATTGGCATCGGTTCATTACACTACACAGGAGACAGATCAAGCCTTGGAATGAATTAATATCATGTCTGGTCTTTGTGAATATTGCAATAGCTAAATCCAGGGATAAAGAGCTTTAGATATAATCCTGTTTTGTAGTAAGTGGGTATTAACTCTGGGAGTGAGTAGTCTGACTCTGAGCATGATAGTGCATCTAATATCAGCAAGAATTTGTTGAGATGTTACTTGAAAACATGTACCCCTTTGGTTTGTTGATCATATCATTGTTTCGTCAACCCCCCCTCCCCCCTTCCTGAATATTCATGAGGTAAGGATAGTGGAAAGAGAGGATGGACCTCAAAGAATTGGGAGGGGTACAATTCAATCAAAAGAGAGAATTGCAACTTTCAAAAATGTATTTGGGGTGATCAGAGAGAAGGGAAGCATTGTGATGGACTGGATCTGCGGCTGTCAAAAATTAACCTTTGTTTTACAATGTGTAAAATTGCATCATTGATATTGTGAAGGAGCCTTAAGAACATATCTCTCTGAAAAGAGTAAGGAGTCAAGCCTCGCTCATATAAAAAGGGATGTGGCTTTATTATCATATCACTAATAACGGTATTACCATCATTGGAGGAGAGATGAGAAGGGTACCTCCTGCACCAGAAGAGGGGTGAAGCTGTTTCTTTCTATGAACTGAATATTCTCAAAGACGGAGCACCAGATGTTTCAGGAAAAAAAACCTGGCAAACATGTCATGATACCTAAGGATGTCATTTATGTTGATAATTTTCCCCTCTTCCGTTAAAACTAGGTCAGATGGTATCATGTACTCCACGCTCTGATTACACATAGAAAGGATATGTGGGCCATTCAAATTGGTTTCCGCTAGCTGCTCAACACCAAGCTGTATATCGAGCACAATAGAGAAATTGTATCTCGTCCAATTGATTTTAATATGAATCCTCATGCATGATAATAGCATCAATCGAGGCAGTGGAAGTTGCGTTTTCACTTTCACCATTTCATGCAAAGATCTTTATGATTTGTTTTCTGCCTGTAGGGTTATTTGACCTACATGCACTTAAATAGGTATTATCTACAATCGTGTGGGTTTCAGGCGAGAATCTGAGCTGAAAATATGATCTGTCATATTTACCTCTGATCAAAGAAAGAGTAGCGTAAATGTATTAAAGAGAATGATATCTATAACCTTTTCATTACCAGAGGACAGTATACTGTGCACAATATCAGTTACTATTTGCCCCTAAAGATATCCAAAGGATACGTGGTGTAACCACCAACCACGCTTAAATGTATTATACTTATATGCATTATCCAATTTGAATGACCCACATATCCTTTCTATGTTGAATCAAAGCGTTAAAGGTTAAGGGGCATTTATACGGTAGTTATGGCAAAATGTAAAGCGATAAGGAAATGCATTTTGATCCTCGTCATTTGTGAATATTTCATTAAATTAAGGGCCAGAAGGATGTTACTTAATACTTTATTCATAACTTATTGTTTAAGGCCTTCTGGCTCTGTCTCAGCAGTTGATATGGAGACATTCTCAAAATGCAGTTTTCCTATAAATCATCTGTGAAAACTTTATCCAAATAACAAACTTTATGAAAACAAAAGAATATCTAACTTTCGGCAAGGGATCTACATGTACTGTTTATCGTTTTTTTCACCTGATATTTATGTTATATGGCTTCCTACAGGATAAACAGTGTGGCAGGTTTATATTATGAACATCCTGATATCTGTCAGCTAATGTCGAAGAAATCTGACAAATGACTCTTTTCCATGACCAACAAAACTACACATAGAATGGAAGAAAATCCAATTGATAGAAAAAAGTAAGTGGAGAGGGAGGGTGAAGGAAGATGTTTTTCTTCGGCAAAATATGGTTGTAGTTAGTCATTTGGGTGACAGGTACATGTACTTGTAGTGCTTGTGTCAATCTAAGATTATGAAAAACTTGTCAAATCACTTTTTTATAACCTTTCTAAAAGCATTTATGAGCCAGAAAATGTGTCACCTATCATAATTATGAGATGAGATTATGAAGTGGTGACGGATCTTGTGTTGACATACCGGAAGATCAAACATTCATTGTGAAAAATGAGAGATGCTGGCCTGGGAGTTAATTTAGAACTGTGTCACTGATGAAATAAAATATTCTACTTATGACTCGCCTTCATCTAAAACTGTAAGTGGCTGAATCTATAAATATCACTAAGATGTTAACAAAGAACCACTTTATTTCATGGATGAGATGCAACATGGGTGAGATGTAATTACTACGTGAATGGGGGCTGATGGAAAGTGATCCCATGTATGCTCCAGATACATTTGCTCATGGAATTGTTTCATTAAATTTATATTTTAAGGTTGGGTTTACCAGGATACGGGATAGGTTAGGGTGTTGGTTACAGGTGAAGTTGGAAATTGACAAGTGTGTTTAGTAAGTGATCATTATAGAACATAGCTTCATCTGTGAAACGGTTCATGTGGTATTGCAGGTGAATGAAACATGCGTTTTAGAGATAGAAACCAACTTCTTGCCTGCTAAGAGCCAGAAAGGCATACACTCTACACAAGTTAATGTCCTTCTGGTTCCGAGCGCCGGATAAAATAAAGGAAGATGATGGATTTGACCTCCAGTTCATTTCATATGAATAAATCACGTTCAGAATTTTGTGTGAAAGTGCGACACCCTCTATCTTATCAGAAAAAACAAATTCCTTGTCATAATCGGTCGACCTGATTTATGCTGGTGCTGTATTAATGGAACTGGGGAGCACTGATGAGAGAACCATTCATCATCCGCTTTTGTTTTGCTTTAGAGGTTCTATGAAAGCAGTCATATTTTTCATTCATTAGTTTACCTGTAGGTTGTAAATGTTAATGACAGTGTGCTACTCCTCCTCACATCGACGAGATAATGAATTAAATGCAAAGTGTGAGCTGGAAGATCACTTGGCCAGTGTCATGCATGTACATGTATAAAAGGAGAAATTTCAGTTAAATAGGAAATTAGAAATTACATAGCATTAAGTTTTTATTGAAAAAATGGGGCAAACATGGGGGGGGGGGTGTTTCCTTACCCCCTCCCCCCCCCCCCATCTACCTATTCATTAAGTTAATTGCTTGCTCACCTAAACACTATCATGTCACATCAAAACTGTATTGCCATTAACATTTAATTTTGTAGTGTCTAATGTAAAGGAATTTTAATTACTTATTACCGTCCTTGGGGAGTTATTGCGTAACATTTTGATGACAATGCATGAATATGTACAACATTGTTTACATATACAATTATATCGGCTAGATAATTAGTTTTGGCTCGAAGACTTATTTGTTTTCTTCTTATTAAAATATTCTACAGTGATTTCTTTCTTATTTGTAGGATGAAATTGTTTGATATGTCTAAGAAATTATTTGTCTATTTGTTGGTGAAAATTTTGTTGACAGTACTATGCATTGTATACATCTTTAAAACAAAAAAATTATAAAAGTAAAATGTATATGACTTGTAACTTCATCAGTATATTATTATCTATTAAGCTGGTGTAACATATTCTGAACATAAAATAACTGTATTCATCTGTATTACTAGTAGAAGCGTTGTGATCATTAAAGCAGTCGCAAACTTAGATTCCTGTATTTATAAATATGTTTTGGAGTATTATATTTCGGTTAAAGATATAGTTATTATGTGTATCTTGTCAGTATGACTGTCAGCAGTACTTACTTTATATTTTCTATTTGTGTCTATGTTTTTTTATGTTATTTCATGAATGGAATATGAAGAAATTATTCCATTTCTATGTGTAATGTGCAATTTGATATGCAGTATTCTATACCTTTCATTATTTTATTGGTACCTGAACAGAAGTTATACTAACAAGTTGGTATTTTAAAAGGAAAAATAATACCTCACATACAAGCAATGATCTTTTCCAACAGACCACATTTGACCAATATATATTTTTAGGGTGTTAATTAAGCACTCTGAGATAATTGGGTGTCATGAATTATTGTCGGACATGTTGATGAGGTCACCTTTCACCACTGAAAGTGCTACACTGTAATCAACAGAAGTGCTGATTTTAACACCTGATTGTGGTACCCTAGGCAATAGAGGTCACTAAAGGCTTGTTCTTACTTTGATGCTATAAACTGCCACGGCAAAGAGAAATCTCTTTTACGGGTAAATAAATGACAAATGGGCTTTAAAAATGTTGCAATCAGCCGCAAAACTTTCAAGCATAACTGCATACATGAATGTATATGCCCTAAGAATATGCCATATCACATTCAAAATGTCACTGTACTCAAATTATTTTGTGTTTTAGGGGGGCAGTTTATAAAGTGTTTTATGTGTGAATGAGCCCCAAGGATGAACATCATTAGCGTTAGATTTCATATCTGATTTGGTTCTTTATGGAGTCATTATACAATACAAAGTGTGTAAAATTGAACAGCAGTGGTGTTGACTATAACACCTGATTTTATGTTGTGTTTGGTCACCTTGTACCGAGGAAAGTGTTAATAATATCACCAGTAGTGTTTGAGTCAACATTTGATTTTTGTGCCGTGAAAGTGCTGAAATGATTATCTGAGGTTTGTATTGTAGGGTTATTAATAGTCGACTTTAATGTTATGATAGATTTGTGTGCCATGATATTTATGCAAATGGATATTTAATTTGATGTTGTCCAGGCATCAGAACTATTCTCAAATAAATACAAGATATCATGCTGTAACAGCAAGAAATGTCTTTGTTTGGTTTTTATTAATTATTATACATTATGTTACCATCTTCTGTCCATGTGCTTGCAGGTTTGTGCATGTGTTTTCCCTTGAAGTTTCATGTTTTCCTTTACATGCTTTATGTGCTGTTTAAAACTTTTGTCTTCTTTCATCATATTTACATAGTCTTTTTAGAATGTTTGAAAATATTGCCTGTTTTTCCCATGTAATTTAATCTGTTTTTCAGCTTTGTGTTATCAGATCTTCACCATGAAAAGACAAAGAAAGAAAGAAAGAGAGAGAGGGAGAGAGAGAGGGGGGGCAGGAAGGAGAGAGACAATTCAAATAAAGAATTAGGTAACAGAGAAAGTAAGAGAAGGTGGGTGGGGAGTAGATTGAGAAGGCGTAAAACCAATATATACCAACATACAAGAAGAGATTAAAGGTTCAATGAATACAAGAGCATTATTGTTGTGTTTTAAAACAGTTGCCATTTCTTATCCAAAAGAAAAAGAAAAAAGAATCGAAGAAGATTTTGATGAAGAAAGAGAAGAGGAGGGATATGGGTTAGAGTGGTAATAAGGTAAATTTCTTGATCTTCATTCTAAAAACCGGACAGATACCTTTTACTTTGAATGTAAACAAAATAAGACACACATGACGACGTTGGAGAGGGGATTTCTAAAAGCAGGTGAGAGCCGTCTAATCTCTGTTAAAAGCAGTTGTCATGGCCCATGCAGACTGCATATCCAACAGAGATCAAGAAAGGATTTGGCTTGTCACAAGAAAGGAAATGAAATGCAAGTCGGTCACTCAAGTTACTTTCCTACTTTTTTTTGTAATGTCAAGTATTATCACTGCAGTGCATGCGCGAGGTCTATCGAGTCCTGCTTGTTTCCAATACCAGCACAGAAAAATGATTGCATTAGTTGATCTAGATGACATGAATGCTTTGCAATGGAGCGCATGGAAGGATTGAATCGTTGATATGATTTAACCTACATCTAAAATGTCGCTGGCTGAAGCAAGACGCAATTTGACAAGGGTTTGGGTTGGAGGATTTGGTTATGTGGAAGGAAACCGTGTGTTTTTATAAAAATTCCCAGGTACATCTTTGAAGAAGTGCTTTTTCTAAAAAGTTCAACCATGACGCTTCATTGTATATTTTGATTTACTTTAGACCCATCTGCCTGCTACATTTTCATCCTTTTTAACCAGGTTTGGGCCAAAGATGCAAGTTTCATAATCGTTCCAAATTCAAGAGCTTTCGTTAACAATGTAGAAATTCAATTGGTGAGAATGCTCGTCACGTGCATTGAGATGAATGATGCAGGGGAATATTTCACATTAATTGATCTATATTCGTCTTTTTCAAGGTTTCTCTCCTCTATTTGAATTGGGGTGCACGTGACTTCTCGATGAAATTAACTGTTCTTGACAGAGATTATCTTTCAATTTAAATGCAATTTGAAATCTCTATAATTCAGACAAATTTCATTTCCCTACTTTCTTCTCCTTGTCCACCACTACCTCTTCCATTCTCCTTTTTGTCCCTCTTTTCCCTTTCTTTTTCCTACCTTCTCCCCTCATCCATCCCCCTATTTCACTACCACTACCACCACCTCCTCCTTTTCATTTTCCTCTTCTAATGCCTAAACCTCGGCCTTCCTCTTTTTTTCCTCATCCCCTCCAAAACCCTCTCCCCCTCATCTAATCTCTTCTCATTCCCTTGTCTCCTCCTTCCCTTCTCTCCTCCACCCTTCTTTTCTCTCACCTCCTCCCCCCTGCTTTTCCAGGCTAATCTAATAATGAAGTCTTGAATGAGGATGAGAAATCAGCTATCCATACCTGTCGTCTTCATATAGGCTTGAATGATATTGTTTGACGAGAACCAGTTTCAAGATCATATAGATAATGGGCACAAATGCGTTCTCAGTCATACCAGCGCGTATAGGATGGGAAAGAATTGTTTATAGAGTACTTGCAGTATAAGATTGAAAATGTTTACAAAATGATTCTTTTAGAATGCAATAGTAGTAGGCGATATTCACAAGTATAATAACGACCCCACACCCTTATCTTCTTCATCTTATTATTGTCTACTCTCATTAATATAATCCAAAATGGATAAGCAAATTGGAATGATCCAAAAGAGATGAGCAAAAGAGATGAGCCAGAACAGATTATCCAAAAGAGATGCGCCAAAAAAGATGATCCAAAAGAGATTAGGCAAAGGAGTTGATCCAAAATGTGAGACACACCACACACCTCTTCTTCCACCCTCCTCCTCACCACCACCCCCCCCCCCTCGCTCTCTCTCTCTCTCTCTCTATTTATCTCTTTATCCATCTAATAAATCGTTATTTTGCATCTCGAAGGTAGGTCAGGTTCGTCGTAAGTTCAGTCATGAAAGTTATTTTGCTGCTCAAAGATTGCGTGGCAGTCAACCATCTACTGGTAGATGACAGCCATTTAAAAAGACTAGCATTTTGATAGATAATTGATCCTTGAACTCTGAAAGCTTCTATCAATATAAGGTCTTATAATAAAGTGCCATCTTCTCTTTGGCGAGAGCTAGAAAAGGCATACAAATCAATTTTTTTACGAAAACGACATTGCATGAGGATCTATAATATATTTGCAGGATTTGAGAATTATGACGTGTATCGGTATCCTCTCTATAAAAATAAAAATAAACCTCACCCAACAATGTATCAAAACATGTCAAAGAAAAGGGGCCATGAATTGGATAGAGTGCTCTTTTTAAAGACCGGTCTTTAGAATATCATTCACTTTTTCACATACGCTCCAGTCTTTCTTTCTGTGAGAGAAATATACGGCTCTTATTAGCTTATGATAGCTCTTGACACGATTATTGCACAAGCTTTATCCGATGTAACAACAAAGTCCATTTATTACATGTATTTTATTTAAACTATCAACAGAATCAGATTGAATGAGGCCTCAAAAAAGGTGTTGTATTGCCCTTTAGGTGCCAAAACATGGGTCGGTCGGTCGGAAATATATATTTAAAAAAATATTTTTCCCCTTCTTTGGGCTGATATTTCTCAGTTTTGAATGCTTTAATACATTTTTTTCTTCTAAAAACGACAAAAAAAAAAAAAATCTTTTTTAAAAATCCGACCGTAGATTTCAAGATTTTGGGTTCGGTCGAAAAGGGCAATACAAAACCTTTTTTTTTAAAGCCTGATCATGAGAACACTTTGGTTGCTTCCTTCGTATCTGTGCACGGTCGCTCGTTTACCACGAATTCTATTTTGCAATGAATGCTATTCATCGCTTTCCGAACTAACTATTTTTTAATTGAACAGTGCATGTAGTAAGAAATGATCTATATACATCATTGACGTCGTAATAAAACCGATGTTCTCGCCGAAAGATTCTTCTGATAGGAATTACACACAAACCAACACGATCAACACATATGATACCGATGCTTATGATCAATGATTGCATCATAGTAGGTCCATGGTTGCATATAGCACCAATGGAGAAACGCGATATGATAATTTGCCATTTTTCCTCGGTGGATCCAGGGATCAATTGGTCCGGACACCTCTTTTAATTGCATTTTGGAGATTTCTGGGAATCCCACCCTACTCTTTTTTGTTCTTGCAATGCTTGAAAACTTGTTGTTGTTGTTTTGTGCTTGTCACCTTTAATTGGACACCCCCTGTTTTTGTGTAAGAAAATGAGTGAGCCGCCCCTATTGGTCTAAATCCAATGTTTAACATCGAGCCTGGATATTTAAGTGCAGGAATATGGCTCGACTTTAATGAGTTCACGAATTAGAACTCTGCCAACATTGCTAGCAGCAATCAACCATTGTCACAATCATTATCTTTACTATAAGACCTACCAATAGTATTCTTTAGGACCCAGAAATAATAGTACAGAACGACTATTCCATTGTAGGGGAATTTTGGTATTCATCCTATATGGAGAAAAAAAAACTATTATCTTTTTGTCAAGTGAGTAAAATATATCACAAAAGTAGAATATGAGAGACTATCATATTCAGAGGACCGTATGACAATCTTATATGATGTATCGGCAGAATCTACTTCGACTAAAGTTTAATAAAGCCTGCACCTGCTATGCTGGAAGGTATACAATCGATCTTAGGATATGCAGGTGATTCTAATACACTGCATTAATAGTAGTCAGGGGAATGACTTTCTCGAATGTGGCTATGATTGGAATGGGTTATGAAGTGATGAATTGTTTTGCAGTTCTTAGGTTTATTTCTGGTATCAAAGGTATTGCTTTCAGCTCCTTTTATCCTACCATTCTTTCTCTATCACTGTTTCTCTCCCTCTTTGTCTCTATCTCTCACTGCACTATTTAATTTGTCTATGCTCCGCAGTCCGCACGCACATGCGCGCATGCAAACACGCACCATAGAGATCTATATAATAAACTCACAGACACGCTCACCCCCACCTACATTCAGATTTTCGGCAGATACCAATACATAATGCCGCATGGTCATATCAAATCAAATTCAAATCGATTAACATGAGACCTATTTTAACATACTGTTGTAGCCACGTTTATATCTTAATACGTGACATTATAGTTATCTTCATACCTATACAAAATGAACCAATTTTAGTGTAATCCGAATCAAAATGACGATACTTAGGTCCCAGTTTTGATCATTAGCCTAAATCAGGTCAGTGCAACCGTTATGAATATTGCAGCCGACATTTAATCTTCCCTGCCATTGTTATCGATCGATACTTCTAACCAGCCAATAATCCCATTACACCTGCCATCGTATCTAAATAATGGCGGTCGATAATACAGCTGGGATTTGCATAGTAAGCATAGCTGACATTCCAAACCGAGAAATATCAATATGTTTTTCCCTTAGTACAATCAGAGTTTCTGACGTTGGATATCATGGTAACAACCCTTCTTGGAAGTGGATAGAACTGATATGGAAAAGATTCGATATTGTCTACTTGTACAACGTTATGATGAGCAGTGTTTTAGATCACCCCCCCCCCCCTTAAAGAGAACACTTTAGTTGAGTCGGGGAAAATGATCATTTCAAGCGCTTTCTGCATTTTTACAAATGCTCTGTCGGATAATCATAATATTCAGTGAAGAATAAGGACGGAATTACCGATAAATATTCAGCATTTAATATGTTCTTCTATCATATTTAAAACGCCGAATTAATCCACTCCCTTGCATATAAAGACGTAACCATTCACCTGTGCATCCTATTTTGTTAAATACAAATAAATAGAAGAAAGCATTAAAGTGATAAAAATAATATCAAAATGTTGAGCCAAAGGATAATTTTTCTTTTCTTTACCTTAATAATCACACCAAAAAAAAAAATGATTAAATTCATTTCTTTTCATTCACGAGTATCCTGACTGTATCAGCATAATCTAAAATGTATTTGAAACTGCATCTCGCCGTTACATCGCTCTTCTATTCCTCCACATTGTTTATTTAAGCCGTATGCCTGTAGCTCTCTCTCTCTCTCTCTTTCTTACTCTCACTCTCGATATAGCTTACATTACACGTTGTGTTCTGCAATAATAAATCAATGTTCATGCATAACAAGCAAATAAACGTCAAATTAAGTGTGTTATCGACATGGTAATGGAATAACTCGCTTTAATAGTATAAGTACATTAAGAGTTAATTGCATAGATTTGCTTAGTGGTTTTATCAGGCTTACATTTAGTGAGCTTCGAAGAGCCATTATATTGACGCAGTCACCGCATTTAGTTTGTTTTGATCCTCTCTCTCTCTCTCCTCTCTCTCTCTTGCTCTTATAATTTCTCATTAACTCTCTTCTCCAGTATCTTCCTCTATAACCTTCCTCTCCCCTCTCCCCTCCCCCTCTCTCTCTCTCTCTCTCTCTCTCCCATCTTCATCTCTCTTTTAACCCATATTCTATGCTCCGAGCCATTTTGTTTTTCCTTTTTTTCTTTCTTCTCCTCTCTTAACTTTTTATTATGTTCCATGCCTTGTGCTTACTACTCTTTAATGTCAATAATCGCGGTAATAATATAAGAAATAGTGCCTTAATAACATTAATCATATCCTCTCCTTTCCTCTATCCCTTGTTCTCTCTTGTCATTGCTACTAATGTCTTCTGTTTTACTTTCCACAATTCCGTCCTCTTTTTTGCTGACTTCAATCCCTCCGATGAGATGTTTACATCCCGCGATGGTCTCTACAAGGGTATTACACAACCACGGTTGATTTATAACATAATTTATAATTCATAAGGCACTGCTCTGGAATAATCTTAAAGTATTACTGTGTGCAGTTAGTTTGGGTGTGTCTCGTACTGACTTTTGCAAGTTCGCTTGTGTAAGTCGAGATAATAGTGCAGCTTTGGAATCCTAACAAAAATAATGTGTTACAGTTCGTGCGAGAGAAAAACATTTAATAATAGCAAAGAAGTGTTATAAGAAAAGTCCCGTTGGTGTTTTAGGCAATGTTTGATAACAGCGACTGAAAACTTATAGCTATATACGTATGAGCTACCAATTACAAGGGTTTATCAAATATATGGGTGAAGACATAATAGAGGTCTACATGTACTCATATTGTTAACATGTTTTTAACTTTGTCTAAAAACATGAATTAATCCAGAGTTGTGTGACCAACCGTCATTCATAATGAAACGGTTTGTCTTATCTCAGGAAGAAAGCAATTTTTTTGCGTATTTTTAGCATCATCAAGATAACCTTCATCATCATCACCGCCCCCTCCCTCTCTCCATCATCATCATTATCACTATCATCATCATTTCCACCATGATCACTCAAAATCACAATTCCCGACACTATCATCACCAACATCACAATCATTATAATTATCACCGTTACCATCACTTGATTACTGTCACGATTGTCACCACCATAATATAATCGCCATTATAATTTTTCATCACCTGATCACTATCACTATTATCAATATCACTGTCCCCAACGTTACGATTACCAACACCATCATCACCACCATCACAATCATCAACATTATCACCGTCATCATCACCTGATTACTATCCCCATTACCACCACCATAATTATGTCATCGCCATTATTATCTTTCATCACCTGATCACCATCACTATTATCATCATCGACACTGTCACCAACGTTGTGATTAACAACACCACCATCACCACCATCACAGTCATCAACATTATCGCCGTCACCATCACTTTATTACTATCAACAATTACCACCATCATTTATAATCGCCATTATTATCTTACAACACCCGATCACTATCGTTATTATCATCACCACTGTCACCACCACCAACATCATCACCGTCATAACCACCATCGCCACCACCAATACCATCATCATCACTGTCACCTCCACCAACATCATCACCACCACCACCTCTACCACCAAAAACCATCCTCATCACTGGATCACCATCATAGTTATCATTACCATCACCACTATCACCTCCCCATCACGATTCATCACTATACCCGTTAACCAACTACAACACCACTGACCATCATCGTCACCATGCTAATTAGCACCACCCTTCGCTCGTAATTATTATCAATTTACGAGGGGATGGGAGCATAGGCGTGCAATAATGATCAATTATTACAAACACACACAAAGCATTTTAGTTTTCTGCATGTACGCCTATCAATCTAATTTACCAACTAATCAACATGCTATATTAGGATGCCCAAGGTTTATGGTAAAAGCGATTCGGTGGTAGGTCTATAGATCGTAATTGGCCTACGTCGAAACGTAGGCTGTTTTTTTCTATAGGTATTCTTTTATAATCATCATAGACATAATACTTGACAACACAAAATTATCTTAGCATTTTATGCGTAATAACTTGTGATATGAAATGAGATTTTCAACAAGTTAGAGCATTTATCCATCCTGCTTCTTCTCTTTTTTTTCAATTGATTCATGTATTTTTTTTTTTTTTTTTTTTTTTTTTTGGGGGGGGGGGGGGGTGATCGACAACAAAGTAAAACGTCAACGAAATATTAGGTTTTTGAACTAGGAGGTTTAACTCTGTTAGTACCATTGTGATATTAGCTAAAATGGTATTCAGTGGTATTGGGATATGATAATTATATCGGGGCAGGAGGGGAGGGGGCATGAAATGTACAATATTACCTTATAAGGCATCTAAAGTAGATATGGACTTTGGTATGTATAATGAATAACAATAATAATCTGGATTTATATAGCGTTTAATACGGAATACCTACTCTAAGCACTTTACAGATATTTCTAACCCGATCATCGGATTCATTCACGCACAATATGCACCATTTCCACTCCCTGGGGAGGATTCATACCGCAATGGTCACCGTTAGGGCATAGGCAATTATTGACACAATTTCGTCCTCCTACCGGGTCCCTTATTTCTCGCTTGGGTATTGAGTGGCAAAGGTAGATAATGCCTTGTCAAAGGACATTAGTGGCGTGGATAACGGCTTATAAATTGGTTCACCCCATGACTTCTTTTTTCTCTCAACATTTTATGTAACATAATTTAGCGTGGTTAAAGTAGAAAATGTACTAGTACTTAAAATTGACGGAATATTAGATTCGGTTTGAAGCAACTAGTACCATACGCAGTAATACACCTCGAATATAATAAAAACGTTGACTTTCCAGAAGAAGACAAATTAAACCTAATCATATTATGCTTTAACACTCTGCATAGCATTAATAGCCCTCAGTATTTAAAAAACAACATCACAGTTCCAATTTTAAAAAGTTTTTCAAACATTAGGCCTATAATGTGTAGAACCTAGCAAGCGAAATCTCTAAACACTATTTATAGTTCAATGTGAGATACAAAGCAATATACAAATGAATACAGTCTCAATAGTGAGGCGACCCTGTGTATCGGGAATGCTAATGGTGCGGATATGCATACACACTGCAAAACAGAGTGCAGACGACAGCTATCGCCGTCAAAATATGAAGCTGGTGTTTGGCGCGCAAAATGCGAGAGTATAGCATGTTGCGTGCTTTTTTTTCCCCTCTACCCTCTCAACGACCGTCGCCGCCGCGCACTGTGTGGTTTGATATGCCCTTTTTAGCAGAATGCATGCATGCATGCTGTCTTCGCCTCCTCTGTCTCTCTCTCAATCACTTCGTCTTCAAATCTTTCTATAGTTTTTCATCTCTCCAGCCATGTAGATGATAACGCTTCACCGTCCACTAGCAACCTGTTCACTCGCTAGCTGTCGCTTTAGTTGTCGCCATCGTCTCTCGGATTATTTCTCAAGGAATATTGCATTGGGGAGTAGGCTCAGAAAACGGGGCGTACATTTTGTGTTTGCATCAAGCAGTGAACGTGTTGTTTTGGGTGTTTAAGAACATAAAGATACAAACACACAACCTTGAATCGGACGATACTATCGGAGAAACCATGACCACAGACGTAGGTTTTATAGCGGGTGTCACAGTGGGCGCGGCTATCGCCTCAGCATTCTTATTTGCCTGTCTATACTCTGCATACAGGGCCGTAATGTGAGTAGCCAAAAATTACTGCTTTATACCCTTCCATCGCCTTTACATCGATTTTGGTATTGTGTTTTTTAATTATGGCCTCATATTGCAGTTAGCACCTATCATCGTTCTTCTTCCGATATCATGCTCTCACATTTGGACGGTAAGAAAATCGATTTAACTGCACATTTCGCTGTTGATACAATTGAATGTGTGTTTTTGTCACATGTTCCAAGGGTAACGCCTGTTATTTCTAAATCTACCTTTCATTTATTGTAACAGTACAGACACATACGGCCTAGGGCTCATATACGCTATTAAATCAATTCTATGAGAAAAAGACTAAAATAGGTATTGTGTAGACAATTTTGACACTTTCATCTTTATTTGATTGTATCTATGAAGGAATTCATCCTAAATTATAGATATCATTTTGATACTCAAACTAAATGTATTTCATGAGACATGAACATAATTTCTATAAAACTTGTTTAACGATTGTGAAATTTCTATTGCTTTTCAAAATGATCCAACAAAGATTTTTCTGCAATCGATGTATTGTCTATGTTCTTTTCCTCGCCTCATTTTCAATTCACTAGCTACACGCGCGTTCCTCGTGCGTCTTTGATCGATGTAATATGAAATGACATACAGACATGGAGACACTTGGAGTTCTACTTACGATGCATTTTCCTCCTCCTCCTCCTCCCCCCCCTCTCCTCCCTCTCCTCCTCCTCCCCTCCTCCTCCTCCTCCTCCCCCTCCCCTCTCCTTTATCTCGTTCCTTTTCCACCTTCTTCCTTTCTCTTTCATCCTCTTATGTCGCCACCCGTGTTTGTATTTGATCCAGTTTTCTTGCTTGATCATATTTTTTCTTCTTCTAACGCGTGTCAGAGCTTTATTTTAACACGATATGTTTAATATCCGCCCTGTTTCTCCCTTTCTCCGTGAACGTCTCCCGTGTACTTGATTATGGCAGCCACATTAATCTCGATTATTCAGCAAAGGGATTTCGTATCTCTGGACAGACTGAAGCAATATTAATTTCTTTGACATTGACTTTGGATTGGCTAAACTGATTGCGAAAGGTCATCTGTTATCGTATTTGATATTATAATTATATGAGTTCTGGATAAAACAATAGAAGATCTGATTATAGAATATGCCTACATGTTCAGCTCCGCCCACATGTCTATCCATAAGTGATCAAGTACGATTTGAGTGATAAAATTTGCTGATATATTTCATTGACATTTCCATCACCAATTTAGGTTTTATGATTATGTTTGGTCAAAGGAGCGTTATATAATTTATAAATCAAGTCTTTCTTTAAAAGATTGCAGGATTAAGTGCTCCTCTCTCCCATGGTTACTTTCAAGATAATCCAAGTTTAAATGTCACACTGTGTATATCGGGATATGGAAGCCAATTTGTTATGTTCACTGTATACATCAGGCTGCCCCTACCCCCCTCCCAATTAAAAAGGTTGTTTACTAACATTGCCATCATTTTGACGAAAATTGTCTGGACAATCTGTTTTAAATTCCACATTTCGCCACTTTCTACCTCAGTAACTGCAATGCCATGATTTTGTTCAAGATTGAACAATGCAATTGCCCGTGGATCGAACATGAGAATACACAATTATATCTACGTGAATATCTTGTTTCTGTAATAATATTGTATGGTTTACTTAAGACGGAGTAAATTTTCCATGGCTTGTGTCTGGCGTTGAAAGAGCTCTATACGCGTTTCCTATTTTAAAAATACCTGGTTAGAAATTAGATTTTTGATAAGTAATGTTAAATTCTGTGATAAAGCAAAATGGTTACGTAGGTCAGTTTTAGAAAATCAGCTCAGATTATAATTCGCTTAGAAACATCCGTATTAAGCGCCTAATAAATGTTGTGTATTATGATTATTATATTTTGTAAAATGTCGGTATTTCAGACCGTTTTATAAATGTAATGACTTGTCGAATTTTAAGAGCATGACTTTCAAAGTACCTTTACATGCCTACATTTATCTCCCGAGCAAATTAGAGATTACAAATTCTATCAACTCCAGTTCAATACAAAAGTACCCATACTCTTACAGGTTGTCAGGAGATGTAGTGTATTTTCGGAAGAATGCACGCTTGTATTCATGGTAATGCATTACGAGAAAATAAAATTCGCAACGTCATTGACAATCAGGGAAAGTCGTGACTCAACCCCTTCCTGTGACACATCATTTGTCTTTCTCTCTCCTCTTTCACCCCTCCCCCTCTCTTCTCTCTCTATCTCCTACTCTCTCTCTCTCTCTCTCTCTCATTTTTACTCCCTCTCTCTCTATTCCACTTTCTCTTTCTCTTTCTCATTCGCTCTCCCTCTCTCTTCGTGCATTGTCAGTAATAATTGTCTACATGCTGATATAGTCACCATGGAGCTATACATACTCTCACCCATCCACTCATTCTCCCACTCTCTCACTCGCTCACATTATACAACCATTTTTTTATAGAGATTCTTTGTGTTTAAGCGAATTTCTTCGGTATAGACAAGGTGCTATATTATTATTTTTTTATATATATATGAACTCTTGCATTATTTCCTTAACAAGCTATACGTTTCACGAAGTCACATTTTTGCTTGAGAAGGACCTTACTGATTTGTGTAGCTCGACATTGATATTGGATCAACAAATTTTTGCAAGAGAATGAATTTAAGAATATGAAGAACATACTGGGGCTTGCATATTTAGGTAGACATCCGTCATTAGTGGAAGTTCGTTTTGTAATGAATAATGATCCATTCGTGTAAATAATACTACTACTGATACAGGCATGTAAGATGATCTTGCATGGGATCGAACTATTATATCCATCACTCCGTGGTTGTATTCAGGTATGCTTCAATTTCACGTGTTACTGCGATTGATTTCTATGGCCGTGCGTTGTCATGGAAATTGTTCCATTCAGATCATAATTCATGATTAAGGGAATTCGTCATCGAGTGAAAATTGCAGCCTAATTTGTATTCACACCGAGGGAGAATTCAATCAAGGCGCGATAATGCATCCCTCGTTTTGTATTGATCGGTTCAAAACGGGATTTTTTAACGTCTTTTATAAATCAAATATTCGATCCTGCGACATTTGCTCCAAGCTTTATTCGTAAAAGATATGAGGGCTGGGGCTGCAATTTGTTTTTAGGTCAGGTTTAGGGTTAGGTTCAGCATAGTGTTATGTGTTGGTTAATGTAGGACACTGAGTTGAAAATACGTCATTTCGGAGCGAATATCTCAGAGGAGACGCAGCAACACTTTGAAAAATGTTAAATTGTTGCATCTTTTAGAACTCATCGATCCTCATGATGTTCAACGAACTTGATCAGAACAAGAAGGAACTAAAAAGAATAAGAACGATTCAGAATATCCACAGTGATTTTTCTCAAAGAATTCTAAGTTCGTAGGATTTCCAGGTCAATTTCTCCAGAGACGAGAGAAAGAGATGTGACAAAGCAATGTTCCAGGCAGTTCTGGCTCGCTAAAAGATAATCACAGCGGCAAAATAAGTTAAGAGCGTACCGAGTCTATGAAATACGATTGGACACCTTCAATTCAAGCCTGCAAATGTACTGATTGGGTTTCGTAGGGTGTGAATACGGTCGTTACCCCAAAGGCGTTCATCAAGCTTAACTCGAACTGATGTCTCTCAATAACTTCACAAGGTCTGTCTGACACGATCTGCTCGCTCCTCAGCTTGACAAG